>VZTY01008608.1:177004-244133 GCA_013400935.1 Turnix velox | reverse complement strand
GATTATGAAATTATGAATTCATTCAACTGCCAAAACCTGAGCATTTTCAGCATCTTTTGCTGCTGGAGAAAAAAAGATATTTTGGTTTGACTTTTTTTTTTTTTTAATTATTTTAATTATGAGTTCTGTGTGCAGCTCTGTCTGCAGTTTAAAAGAATGTCATACAAAGAAACCACAAGAGGTTTAAAGAAAGGAGCAATTACTGCATCCACATTCTTGGAAATGTTTGATAGTGGAGACCATTCCTACAGCTCAGTGGCAGGCCTGAGTATACTGTGAGAGAGTACATCAGGAGAATGACTCACAGGCCAGTGCAGGGTCCTCAGTGTTTGTACACTGACATCAAAGCCTAGGCACTCAAAGCATCCCTTGAATGAGCTCAACTGCATTTAAGGAGATTCTGGAAATCAGGCTAAAAAAATCACATAAAGAAGCAAAGTGCACAATTCCTTTATTATCTCTGGAATTAAGAGAATGATAGAGAAGAGGTACATTTTCCCAGGGTGTCCACCATAGATGGTGAATAGATTTTCAGATGCCCATCTGGGAAATTAGCATTTATCAGTGAAAAGTACACATTGCCATCCTGTTTGAAAGGATAATGTCAAGTATGATTGCTAAATGATGAATTAGGTTATTTCAGAGTGCTAATTTTCATCAGATTCTGAGAGCTTGTCAAGCAGATGATTTATTTCATGACACTATCATCTTCGTACACGTAAAAATGCTCCTTACCATTTTGTTTGTTCCCTAAATGTTTACTGATTGTCATCACTTTTTCATCTATATGTAACAAAACTGGAATCAATTTTCTTCAGAAACAATAGATCACACTTTGTTCTGTACATCCCTGACTGCAGTGTGCTGTGCCTCTTCATTTTCATAGTCCTGCACAACATTACCTTCCTACTTCTGACTCAGTAATTTATAAATTAAGCACACTTAGTTTTCTTTTCTAACAGTAGAGAGTAGTCTTATTTTCTTCCTACATCTGCATTCAATTTCTCATTAATTAAAGTTAGATGCTAACAGTTCCAATTCAGTTTCATTCGAAGTAGTTGCATGACTAAAGCTTTTTGATAGAATTTTCTTTGTAAATTTTTTAAAGGTCTTGGAGCTTAGGCAAAGTGGATACAATCCTGTGTCTGCCCCAGATTGCCTTCATGACTGTGGGTAAGCTTCTCTTTTCAACCTCTGGAGTCAATCAGCTTTCTCTTAGGTGAGTTAACTCTACCAGTGCTTTTTTTTTTTCATATTTCCACATGGAATTATAGTGTTTGCAGGTGTATGTATAGCAGTGATTTAGAGTTGTGCTTAACTTCTGATAAAGGATATTAACCAAAGTGTAGCACAGTGATGCTCTAATCCTAGCTCAGATCTGTTTGTAATGACCATTACTGATTCTGAAAATAAACATCAACAACAAAAATACTGTGGCTTCTGAGTCTAAAAACATACTGTGTCTTAGAGAAAAACATCTTGTAGTACCATCTGCTAGGAAATATCTGATGAGAAGACTGTTAAAGTTACTTTGTGTGTGTAGCTCAGTTGGGAGAGCATTGGACTCCTAATTTGAGGGTCAAGAGTTCAAGTCCTTGTCCAGATGCAAGGCTTGTCATAGTTTAGATTATGGTTGGACTCAATTATCTGAAAGGTCTCTTCCAACATAGATAATTATGATCTTACCAGTTTCTCTCAACTGGAAAATATTTTCAGGAACTGCACATTTTTTAAGACTGTGAGGTGAATGAAAGAAGAACATGATAACATAATTCCAATTACAATACAATGGAGTCATCATAAAACGCAGGAGAAACATAGGAGGATTAGTGAATTAAGAATTGGCAGGAGGAAAAAATAATTTATAAGGACAGGAATTTCATGTAAACATTTAACAAAACAGCATAATGGTAATTTTCTGAGTGATTAAATCCATTGTTTTAGACCTAAATTGATGATAAACACCAGTTGTGGCATATGGCAGTTGCTGACATCATAGTATGGTTAACAGAATCATAATTCTCTCTCTTTGTTAGCTTATGGTCCTGCTTTATTATTCCCCTGCAGTACTCTGAACATTCTCATACTGCAGTTTCTGTTAAGTCCACTTAAGTCCTCATTTTATAAAAAAATAGCATCTTTCAATGGCAACAATTTGGCACAATTTGAAGAATACCAAGTGTCCACTTGTAACTGTGTTGAAGAGAAGTCCCATCTATGTTTTATTTTTCCCTAGATGATGGCCTGAAAATTTCAACCTCTAAGGAGCTGCCACTTTGCATTTTGCTTTTTGGGGTGAAAATGTGAGGAGTTGGTGGAAGTGGGGTGGGAAGGGAGAAATTAATAATTTAGTCCTCATCTTCAGATTAATTTCAGGCTATGAGGTTGTTGTTTTAAAAGGTTTCTGAAATCTTTAGTGTCATGTAAGCAAAAATCCAAGCAAAGTTGCATAAATGTCTTCTTTCATCCCATCAGTCAATCTTTCATCATCCCTGTTAAAGCATAAGACTTTTCTGCTTCCACAAAATGCAAGGGAAGGAATGACTAGGAAATAATTTTCTCTTTTCCAGATTTCTTTTGCTCTAATGATAGTGACCAGCTCTGACAGAAATGTCAGAAAAATTAGTTAGTCCTTTTGTAATTCTTTTAGGACCAGGCACTAGTTCAACCCTATTAGGACCTTTTGACCTTCCCAGGAAGGGAAAGAGACAGAGGAAAAACAAACATGTGGTGAAATCCAGCAGACTGTGGAGCACAATAAATACAAAAGGCAAGGGCTGTGGGGATTTACAGGATCAGAAATGGGTGAATATGGGTGCAGAAGAGGGACACAGAGCCCCACGTCAGTGTCAGTACCCCATGATCTCAGTAGGGATGCAAGGAGCTGGTGATGGGTGCTCAGGGGTACTTTGTTCTGGGAGCAGTGATTCAGAAGAGTAGGAGCAGGATTACTGGCAACAAGGCTCTCCCTTCTTCATTTTGCTGTTGCTTCTTCCTCTTGGTAATGTGAATGGTCAGTTCAGCCAGAGATAGGAGAAAGCTGACAGAGAGGACTTAATTCTGAAAGGTTAACTGCATTTACCTTATTCTGCTTATCAAAGATGGTGTCCCCCAGACTGAACTGGGACAGTTTTAGCTTTGAAAGAGAATCATAGAATCATCGAATAGTTTGGGTTGGATGAGACCTTCAAGATCATCAAGTTCCAACCCCGCCTGCCATGGGCAGGGACATCTCCCACTAGACCAGGTTGCTCAGTGCCTTGTCCAGCCTGGCCCTAAATACTTCCAGGGAGGGGGCATCCACAGCCTCTCTGGGTAACTTGTTTCAGAAATAGATTAAACCATAGTGACTGTCTTATAATGCCTCTAGAAGAATAGTGAGAGACTTTAACTATGAGAAAAAAAACCAAAAACAACAAACAAATAAACAAAATAGAAGCCAGAGAAAAAAAAAAGCCGTTTTCCATGTTTTACTTGGAGTCAACAGACATATGTCATACCTTTTTGGCAGAACTAGCTCTTGGCTCAGAGCAAAGCAAAACTTTCCATGGAGAGTGAATGGTGCTACTGACCCAGACACAGAGGTGTGGGAATATATGGACTAATCCAAACTGTCTCCAACAGGAATACTTCACTGAGGAGGCAGCTACTACTTTGAAGGGCTTTGTTTTTGTGGCAAGTGGATTTTTTTAATATTTTTTTTCTGTACAGAGGGGTTTTCCTCCATTCTCAGGCCTCAAAGGCATAGCTGCCACACAATTTATAAATGACAGCACTCACTTGTCACTCTTGAAAGCATTGGAAGCACAACCACAGCCTGGCTGTAGGGCCTTTGCCAGCTCTCTGAGCCATGGATGGCCAGAGGATAACATTGGCTGAGTCAAATGGCTCTTGAGGGATTTACAGAGTGGATTATACTTGAAAAGAGAATCCTCTTTTATGTCTATTCTTGGGAAACAAATGCTGGACACTGTTCAAGGTTGTTCTGAGTTAGACAAGTCAGAGTTCAATGGACAATATTCTGGTATTGTCCACATTGATTTTACTATGTTGTTGCTGTTGAAAAATCTGTGTGGCTTTCAGCAGCTCATCTATAATCCGATGAACATTTATCCTGGATGTTTAGAGTAATGTACTTTTGGCAGATGTTAATTTGAAGACTGCAAGGAGGAGGAAGGGAAACAAAGTATTTCTTTGTTTCCTGTGTTAATATACCTGCTTCCTGGTATTTTCTTTAGAGAAGAAATGGGCAAAGAAACAGATTTCATATCTATTACAAAGCTTACACACAAATAAATTGTTTCAGTAGAGAACAGCAGGAGAAATAATTGACAATAGTGGTGTGTTTAGATCTTTTAGTTACCTGTAGACTACAGATATAAGCATCAGCATAAAAGGATCTATTTGATTGCCATGAAAATGTGCTAACTGAAAAATACTTAAAATTAAATAAGTGGCAGGATTCTGAAATACTTTAAATTTTCAGAAGTACTCACTGAAAGCAATTTTCAGTCTTAAATCCATCACATTCTCTTGCTTCTATCAAAATTTACACCACTGATATTAATAATCTTCAAAATTATTTGTTAATTGAAATGGCATTTTCTAGAAGATCCATGATGAGATGAATGATCTTTGAGTTGCTCCATTTTCTATTGTTCTGCCAATATTGCTGCTTTATACATTTTTGGCAACACCCCCATTTTCACCTGTACAATACTAGAAGTCTGTGTTTTTGATTTATGTTCTTTCACAAAGGTGAGAAGGAATTTGAAGCTATAAATAACTGTCAGTCAGTCTTTACCTTAAGTGCTAACCACATTCCTGAATCAATAATATGTTTTCCTTTCTTTTCACAGTTGGGTTGACCCCTTGTATTCATTGTGCATTATTGCACCTAGAAATTCCAGCATGTGAAGCAGGGTTGTCCATCCCCTCTATGCTGCCCTGGTGAGGCCACATCTGCAGTACTGTGTCCAGTTCTGGATCCCAGAATTCAAGGGCAGGGAACTACTGAAGAAAGTCCAGTGGAGTGCTACAAAGATGATCAGGGGAATGGAGGACCTCTCTTATGAGGAAGGGCTGCAAGATCTGGACCTGCTTAGCCTGGAGAAGACTGAGAAAGGAATCTCATCAATGCTTATAAGTATCTAAAGGGTAATTGTCAAAGGGAGGGGGTCACACTCTTTTCAGTGGTACCCATCAACAAGGAAAAGGGGCACTGGTCACACACTGGAACACAGGAAGTTACATCTGACCATGAGGAAAGACTTATTTAATTTGAGGGTGACAGAGCACTGGAACAGGCTGCCAGAGAGATTGTGGAGTCTCCTTCTCTGGAAATATTAAAAATCTACCTGGATACAATCCTGTGCAGCCTGCTTTAGGTGACCCAGCTTTGGCAAAGAGATTAGAATAGATGATCTCTGAAGATCCCTTCCAAATGCTACCATTCTATGATTCTTTGCACTCTCCTGAATTGTTCTCATAGTCTCCTAGCTCCTTGACAGTGGTATCTTTCCTGCAGCACAACCAGCAGCACAATGTACTGGCTCTTGCAAAACACATCATCTCTCTTTGCTCTCCTACCCTCTGGCTACTACAAATAGATGCTTTGTTTGCATTTTTCATTGGGATTTTGTTCTCATTTCTAGTACAGCTATGCATCTGGCTGTTGACTTCAATTATTTTTCCACAGTAACTCCCAGGTTTTTTTCCTGAGAACGATGCTAGAGGACTATTTAAATCAGCACGCCATACTTCTTGCATTAGTCTCTTGCCTGTAGAAAATTACTTGATGTGTGCTAATATTGAACTACATTTACCACCTGCTGGCTCAGGTAATTTCAAATGATCCAAAGACTCTTAACTCCAATTCCACTGCTCCTTGTATTCTGTCCAATTCTAATGCTAGTTCTATAGTCCACTCCAAAGTTTATTTTTAGGACAGCCATGACAAATTGTTTACACATGTTAGTTCCCTTAACATTTCCTTATTTTCAGCAATTTTTGACCCCAGGTGTAAGCCAAAGACTTCTGTAGAGGTCTGAGTGGCATATAACCATGAAGAGGTAAATGTGTGAATATGGAGTAGGCTATATACAGAGTCTCCCCCCTCAAGAATTAAAAATGGAGAGGTCTGAATTTTCAAAAGGGCTAAAACCCAGTTAAGATGAGTAAGAGCAACTGTGAAGAATTGCTAAGAGCATAATGCTTAATGGCCTCAATAGGAAGCCTCCTTGCACTGGAAGTTTTGATGCACAGAGACAGTGATTGTACACTTCTAATGTGCAAAGGTATTTTGGAATTATGTCAGTCTCATTATGTTCTCTGAAAACTGTAGCATCACTTAAATGATTTTTCATGCCAGTGGAATGTTTTTGACAGTGCCTACCATCAAATTTGACAGTGCTTACCATGAAATCATATCAAGTTCTTTCTCTAAAGTGTATGACATTAAGTCAAAACAGAAGTTCTCTCAGATAGATGACTAGTAATCCCTATTACCTACAGCAGCTTGAACTAAGGCAGATGATTTCTGGGCTTCATGTACATTCTTTTTTGAGTGGGATTTGGCCCTTGCTCAAAAGGCCCTGATTTGTTTCTACTTCAGAAGAGAACAAAATAACCCATCATAAGACTATCAACATTTCTGAAATATGAGGGGAAGAAACATGAGGACTGGAGATATGCAATAATAAGTTAGAAAGAGATTCAGTTGGAAGATTTTTTTCTAGAATTACCTGGGTATATGAAAATAAAGCCACCATTTCAGTCCAATGATAATGTTTTATAGGTTATGAAGAAATAGCAGTGTGAGATTTAATACCCAAGTCCATTTTAGATCTTCTCTGCCAGTACTGCAAAAACATTTCCTACATACTTTCAGCCTTATCAGACAGCTCAGGCTCACATGGGTTGATAAGTTTTCAACCAAATAAGAGTCAGAAATGTAAAAGAAAAATACTCTGGGAAAGTTTCCTTCGACTCATGTGTATGAGAGAATGTAGTACATTCCCCTGTCCAGCCTATAATCAAGATGAAAGGAATATTTCCATATAATTTGCCATTCAGTGGCATAGTTTGCATTCCATGTGGACTGCATCATCTTGATTCTTCTAATGCAATGAAACAAANTGTCAGTCTCATTATGTTCTCTGAAAACTGTAGCATCACTTAAATGATTTTTCATGCCAGTGGAATGTTTTTGACAGTGCCTACCATCAAATTTGACAGTGCTTACCATGAAATCATATCAAGTTCTTTCTCTAAAGTGTATGACATTAAGTCAAAACAGAAGTTCTCTCAGATAGATGACTAGTAATCCCTATTACCTACAGCAGCTTGAACTAAGGCAGATGATTTCTGGGCTTCATGTACATTCTTTTTTGAGTGGGATTTGGCCTTTGCTCAAAAGGCCCTGATTTGTTTCTAATTCAGAAGAGATATTATATGCAATAATAAGTTAGAAAGAGATTCAGTTGGAAGATTTTTTTCTAGAATTACCTGGGTATATGAAAATAAAGCCACCATTTCAGTCCAATGATAATGTTTTATAGGTTATGAAGAAATAGCAGTGTGAGATTTAATACCCAAGTCCATTTTAGATCTTCTCTGCCAGTACTGCAAAAACATTTCCTACATACTTTCAGCCTTATCAGACAGCTCAGGATCACATGGGTTGATAAGTTTTCAACCAAATAAGAGTCAGAAATGTAAAAGAAAAATACTCTGGGAAAGTTTCCTTCGACTCATGTGTATGAGAGAATGTAGTACATTCCCCTGTCCAGCCTATAATCAAGATGAAAGGAATATTTCCATATAATTTGCCATTCAGTGGCATAGTTTGCATTCCATGTGGACTGCATCATCTTGATTCTTCTAATGCAATGAAACAAAACAAAACATGAAATCAGGATTAATAGTCAAAGAGGATGTGCTATTACAGTTCAGACTATTTTTAACTCTACAGAAACAAAGGCATTCTAACTGTTAGCCTTTCATAAGAACTGAAATATATGGACTAGGCAAAAGTGTGGCTTCTTTGTATAAAGCCAGCAAAGTACTCTGGCTTGAAAGATTACCTTATATCACTTTCCCTACTACCAGATGTCCAGAGAAAAACTGAAGAAAAGCAGTAAAGATATCCTTAATCTCCCTTGTCTTCAGCTACATTTTAAACCCACTATGCAAAGTAGCTCCTTGAGACAGATCTTTTAGGTGGAAATCCTGTAAAAAAAGGTTTCTTGTGATATTTCCAACACTCCTGCTTCCTGTCATGGCAATGAGAACAACCATTCTCGTGGTATTTCAACAGTCATTCCTTTAAATGGAAAACAGAAGTGGAGGAGGGATGGAAATACATGAGACATCTCCAAACTTTTTGAATCTGCTGCTTCAGCTTCATTCTAGAAAAAATTCAGTTTTCAGCTAAAGATTTCAGGTTTTTTTTCCAAACCTGTTCTACAAAAGGAAGCACAGAAGAAGCACTAAAATTGCTACTGGCATAAAGGAATAAATCAAGTAATCTCCCTTTTTGCATTTAAAAAATCCCAGAGATATTTGATGAAATTGAAAGATAACATAATTAAAGCAAATGAAACTAAACATTTTTTCACATAGGTGATACTTAAATTCTGTAGAGCATGGCAACAAGTTATACCTGAGACCAAAATCTTAACAGGATTTAAGAAGTGATGGGTCATTTATAAGGAAAATGAAAATATTCACTGTCACTTTGGATACAGTGATATCAAAATGTTTTTCAGGGATACAAATTCATCTACCTCGTGGTATAAACCAGATACTAAGTGAATGGCATCAGGGAAAAATTTGTATTACAATGTGCCTTTTAATAATTGATCTTTTTTTGCATATTAATGTGGTATTACAGACTAAAGGCTATTAGTCTAAAGACAAAATTGTATGGTTTTTCCACTGCTTTCCAAAGCATTCCTCAAAGTGTTACATTAAAGAACCAAGATGTGAATACTCCATGGGCTGAAAAGGGGATCTAGAAAATGTAAGGTAAGGCATAAGCTCTTGTTTACAATTACAAGTCAGTTAAAACAGAATTTCCTCAACCTTTTTTTTTAAACATGTATTTTAATTCAGCCTGACCCAGTGTTTTACAGAAGATCAGAACAAATTATCATAGTGATCTTCACAGCCTGAAATGTCTCTCTCCTTCAAATGATGGTGCAGAAGTAGCTATCCAGCCTGGCCTTAATCACTTCCAGAGAGGGGGCATCCACAGCCTCTCTGGACATCCTGTTCCAGTGTCTCACCACCATCACCGTAAAGAACTTCTTTCTTAGATCTAGCCTGAATTTGCCCTATTTTAATTTACATTCATTATTTCTAGTCCAACCCGTGTCTTTCTGTAGGCCCCCTTCAGGTATTGATAAGCTAGTAATAAACAGTAATAAAGACTGTTTTACATAGTACTGTACTGTAACAATTTGCATCAGAGCAATACAGTGTATGACCTTGATATTACTGTTCTCTAAAGCTTTGAATTTCATACTTGCTTTGCCACATAATCCTACCATTTATTGTGTCCAGTTGCCCTTCACATGAATTTTTCACCTAATTTAATTTCCACTGGTGGTTCATTTTAAAGAAACTGTGCACCCTCCGGCATCTACATTTAATCATTTAGCCTCCTGTTGAACAACTGTGTTGTCATAATGTCATTTAAAGAGATGATGAATAAAATTAAATGGCACTATATGATTCTGTATCTTGCATTGCACAGTGAGACTAATGTGCATCTGAAAATAGTCAAATCCAAATTGGATGATGGAAGGAATATATGAATACCTGCAGTTACACATGTGTTTCTTTGCAGCTAAAATGAGGATGGAATCAAGTGGGATAATATCAATGCACATAGCGACAAGGGGAGGCTGGAGGGAACTACACTCTTTAAATCTTCATTTGTTTACCAATACCAAGGAGAAAAGAATCTATAGATATCAGTGTGGTTGTAGCAGGAATAGTCTTGCCTTTTTTCATAGCAGTATTTGTCTAAACATTTCAGTGTGATCACTCCTTGATCTAAAAGATTAAGTCCCTGTCCATGGCAGGTGGATTGGAACTAGATGATCTTTAAGGTCCCTCCCAACCCAAACCATTCTATGATTCTACGAGTCATTGCACCAATTCTCAAGTCTTCAAGGAGTGGGGGCAGTTCTAGGCTGATTTTCACAATGGTAGTGAACAGAAGCTTAAGGCTAAGGCTGAACTGCAGTCATAGCAGAAATGTATTTTCTCAAGAGTAAATGTGTAGCATATCCTTCCAAAATTACATCACTTGATCTTACTGAATGTGTCCCTGGAGAATTTTCTGTTATATATGTTGATTTCTCATGGTTTATAAATATTTTTAAGATTTTCCATGAAAAGAATGTTGGTCTTCCTAACAGCCTCTCAAAAAACTTCCCAGTTACAGATCTTTAAAAATAAAACAGCTCCTAAAATGGACAAAATCTAAAGCATAGCTTATGTTTTTATTTACTCAAACAAACAAAAGAATTAGATTATTCTTGATTCACTGGAGAGCAGCAATATAGTTTGTAAAGTGAAGAGAATGATCCATCCTTTCTCTTGTAGTACTAGAACACATACAGTACTCAAATGAGATTATCTGAACAAGGTTTCCCTATTCTTCCAACATACTTCTTTCCAGTATTTGTAACTCTTCTATTCTAAATCTGTAGCCATTGCTAGTGAGATATGTAAGGCTCTGGGGTCATCTCTTGCCCATCTTCAGATTAATCTTTCAGTTTAATTCATCAAGCATCGAACTACCTTTTTCATGCTATGCATCTGAATCTTTCTCAACCCCTCTGGAAATCTCAGTTTCAGGACAGCCCATTAATTGTCTCCCTCCCAGCCAGTAAACCAAAACCAGCACTCAGCCTTCTCCATAGCGTCAATACCAAAGTTCACACTACAGTTAGGTCCTTACTTGGTATCATTCTCTTTTTCGTGGCAGATAGTAAACAGCCTTCCTCTTCCAAAACCAGATCAGGACTGGCAGGACATGATGTGCTATTCCAGGAGCAATATGATGTCTCAACTACTTTTTACTGTAGTGAGACCCATGTGTCTTGCTTCCTATGCTGGTGTCAGCATCATATAGTGTAACATTTTTGGAATGTTCTTCATATAGTGTAATATTTTTGGAAATGTAGTTTTAATATTTCAGGTGAAAATGGGAGAAAATTATGTGAAAAGAGTTATCACCTTGATGGAGGACAATCAGACAGAACAAAACATGTCAAGTTTCTTTGCTAAGTTAACAGGACACTGTCACTATGTCCAGCTATATAAAGATCAGCCCATCACTTCAGTAGAGGGACTGACCATTTGTCCTGGGGTAGCATGCATTGTAACAAAAAGTAACATGGCTAAATTTTAACTATTTAGTCTCAGGGAAAGAAATTTGGGCTTTAGTCTTTAGTGATAAAGTTTACAAATAAACCATAAATTCAGTTCCTCACTAGGAAAGCCATATCATTAAAAACATGCATGCATTCATAAAAGATCAAGACTTCCAAAAGCAAAGGCCAAATTTAGAAATACAGGTGGCTCCCATGCAGCAACATCTCCTGACTTCACATTTCTGTACACTTTGAAGGAATTGATCACTCCTTCTACTAAGTGTTCCACAGTCATCATCAAGAACATTGCATCCAATCTGGGAGACCCATTGTGTGAAAGTCATTGATAAAAAGAGTTGAGTTTAATGGTGGAGTGCCAACATGCTCAGGATTCTTTAGCACGATCCCTATAAGGAAAGGATGGACTTGTTTAACTTGGAGAAGAAACAGTTGTAAAGGACTTGACAGCAGTGCTCCATTACTTATGGTGAGATTATCAAGAACAAAGGATAATGATTTTGACAGTGGTTCAGGACTGGAAGATGAGACAACATGTGTATGTTGAAACAGAAGAGTTCAACCTGATTGTAAAGAATTTTTTTTCACTGTGAGGTCAGTCAAACAGTAAAACAGGCTGCCCAGGAATGTTGTAAGTTCTCCATCTCTGTAGATTTGGAAGATGAGACTGGTTAAATCTCCAAGCAGATTGATTTGTCCTTACCAATGACCCTGCTGCCAGCAGATGATTTAAATAAGTAATGGGTTTATGTTCCTTTAACTTGACTTATCCTATGATCCTATGAAAGTGTCATTTATATTTCAGAACTGTCTCTTCTATCCTTTGAGAACATAATTTTTGTAAATCAAATTTCATAGAAAACTCTTAGAATGATGAGTGACATAGGAAGAAATTAATTTTGTTGAAGTAACATTGCCTGAGAATGAACTACATTTTAATTGTTTTGGGGTTTTTTTTGCAAGGGCTGTTACCTTACCTGCTGGAAACTTACAGTGTTCTTCCACTTCATCTATCAGGTGGCACTGCATTTAATGTTATTATAGCAGCACTCTGCTAAAAAGGCATTGTGCAACTATGACACATCATGCCTTAGTTCATGTGGTTAAATGGCTACAATTATTTATAAGAATAGCAAAAGTCAGTCTTTATTTAAGTGTCTCTCTCTTTTTTCCTCTTTTAGATACTTTGTATTATTTTCATCTAGCAGATTTCTCTGCCCCTTCTATTTGAGGAGATAATATTTGCTGTAAGGAATAGCAGGTTTAGTTACATATTCAGAATCACAGAATCACAGAAGTCAGGGGTTGGAAGTGACCTCAAGAGATCATTTAGTCCAACCCCCTGCAGGAGAAGGAACACCTAGATCAGGTCACACAAGAACGCATTCAGATGGGTTTTGAATGTCTCCAGAGAAGGAGAATCCACAACCTCTCTGGGCAGCCTGTTCCAGTGTTCCATCACCTTTACTGTGAAAAAGTTCTTTCTCAGATTCCTGTGGAACCTCCTGTGTTCCATCTTGCACCCATTGCCCCTATCATTGGATGCCACTGAGAAGAGCCTGGTTCCATCCTCCTGACAATCACCCTTTAAATATTTATAAACGTGAATGAGATTGCCCTTCAGTCTCCTCTTCTCCAAGCTCAAGAGACCCAGCTCCCTCAGCCTTTCCTCATGAGGAAGATGCTCCAATGCCATCATCATCTCTGTGGGTCTGTGCTGGACTCTCTCCAGCAGTCCTTCTTGAACTGAGGGCCCCAGAACTGTACACAATACTCCAGATGTGTTCTCACCAGGGCAGTGTAGAGGGGAGAAGAACCTCTCTCCACCTACTGACAACACCCCTTCTAATACACTCCAGGATGCCACTGGCAGTTCAGTTTCACTCAATTAGTCTAATGACATCATTACTATAACACTAAGTCTATTTTCTGGCTCAGACTTTCATAAAAAGTTTAAAATTTATTATACAGTTAATTCACACAGACAACTGGTCAAGTATGTTACACTACGCAAAAACCAAAACATACTACTCTTGCTTACTCATGATGCAAATCCTAAGCAGTTGTATGCACCTGAAAATATCTCCTACAAATCAAATCACTGTGCTATTTTGATTCTGATTGTATATATTTTTTAAGTATTCAATTACCTGAAAACCAAGAAAATGTTGAAAGTCAATGAAGAAAAAGCCCACATTTTTACTTTCAGTGTATTGTACTCACATTTCATCACAGATAAATATGTTGCCCTTAAACCAGTTAGCTCCCTTGCAGTCACATTCCTCTCACAGAATCACACAGAAGCTGTTTACAGATTTTATAAAGGCCTATGCAGAAATTAAATTACATTAAAAAGATTAAATCATGTACTGATTTTGTAGATATTTCCTTTCAATTTACGTGGCAAGGTCACCTTATCCTTATATGAAACAAGAGCCTGAGAAGCAGAGCTTTATAGGGAATAATCTGATGGAGAGAAAATGGACACAGGAAAAGGAATATGCAAAATACCTGTAGGTTTTGTGAGCTTGCAGAGAACAGAGGAGCATTCAGTAATCATAATGTGTTTCAAGTCATGGATATCTTGTAAAACTGAAGTGAGATTTTTTGTCTACAAGCACAGGAAGGAAATGATTTTCCAGTTCACCTTTCTTCTGAGAAGTGGAACGCTAACTTGAAGAAAGTAAAATAAGAAATAATGAACCATGTTACAAGGAGAATAACAGAGTTATTAAAATTTACCCATTCTGGTTGACAGCTTTTCTCTCTGATTAGGGCCGAGGAAAATGTCTTTCTCAGGATTTTCTTCACAGTGCCACTGTAGGTATCATCTGAGCAAAACCAGCCCAAAATCACAAAAGTCTGTTAGAGTGTAATTTGCATGGACTTAATGCTGAAAGATGCTTTATAGTCACTTTTCAACCAGGAGAAAATCATCAGTTCAATTCTCACACAGATTTCTTAAAGGTGACATTCTAAATACTGTAACAAATAAGAAGTTTTCCATTACTAAAGACAGGCATTGGACTTGATGCCTTCTCCATATGCATGACACAAGGAAGAAGAAAATCCATAAAGGTCTTAAAAATGTGGTATAAGTGATTATAAGAAGCAACAGAAGCTAAGAAATTTGAAGCTGGACCTTCACCTCATATTAGAGTAAGTTTTTCACCTGTGGTTTAGTATTTGGATGCGGAATGTTTAAATGTGGTGTATGAAGTTCAATGTTAAGTTCTAGGGGCACTAACCTATATGAAATTGTTTGTGTAAATTAGAAATAAACTGTACAAGCTTGCATATGATCTCCTCTGTTTGCTTTCCTGTCTGTGCATTTTTCAAAAAACTCTTTACGATTTTGAGGATTCATATCAACTGAGAAAAACTGACAGCCTGAAGACTGTTCAATTTAACCTAAAATCCATTATCCCAAGGAAATGTTTTCATTGTTTGCATCTTGCAAAGAAAGCCTGCGTGTCACAATAGGTGCACAGATTCTGTTCCAGCTGTTTAGGTGGTTTTAGTTTACAGATGGTGTTTCCAGGGAAACTGTGCCCTGTGTGCTCACAAGCAGACTCATTTGGCAGGGATTCATTTAGTTTGTTACATTAGAGGAGGATAGCAGCAGAATTTAGAGAAGCAGAGGAAAAGAGAAGCCACAGCAGAAATGACTTGGTACCCTAAGCAACACAAACAACAACTGAAGAAGTGGAGCCAGGCAGGAATTGGATTGTCCAGGATACTCTTCCTGATGCTTGAGCATTCAGGCAGCAGAACAGCCCTCATGCAACCAGGGGAAAAAGAATAACAACTGCTTCTGGAAACTGCAGGGACATGGAGAATTCTCTTTCCCAGGGTGAGGGCTTCTGCCTACCACACCCAGCATCAAGTGTTTTGAAACCAACAACAGAGCTCCACACAACAAAAGAGCAGTAATAATAACACTAATAATGCTAAAAATAAGAACAGTTTGGAGTTTTCCACTGAGAATCTATAGAACATGCCACAGGACAAAGCAATCAGTCATCTTGGCCAAAATAATTGATGACAAGAGCTGAATCATTTCAGAGCAGTCTGCTTACATTCATCTCTTCTTTTCTTTGTGTCATTGGGATGTCCAAGAGCATACCAGAGGTTTCTCAAATATTTCTTCTGTTTGAATATATACATCTTAGTCTTGTCAGTTTTACTTGAAACTGGAACTCTTTTGCTACCAGGCAACTGGGAGACATTGCATTTTTCAATTCCCAAAGTGCACTGCTTAAACATGTCCACAGTTATTGCAAGCAAATACACAGAGAGGTGTGACTGAGGCTGAAATGGATTAATTAAACTGCAAATGAATGTGTCCACAGCAACAAAGCACATATATTGTTATTTAAGTTTAATCAAGTGCTTAAATTATTTGGAGAATTGAGGTAGAATAACACTTAAAACTTAATTTGGTATTTTACTGAATCGAAGTCTTTTTCCAGGAGCATTCTGGCTGGGGACCCTTTGCCTTTTAGCCAACTCTACTTATAAAGTTAACAGTTTCTGCATGGCCATTTCTTTGTTTTCTTTATGTTGGAATCATTTTACAGTGACAGGCCATAAAAAATTTCAGGAAAGTCTAAAGCCAACAGCTCACAAGACTTCACAGATTTATGATGCCCTGCCTTCATGATCTTGAAATGAGCATTTGTTCTGCTGATGTGATGTTTGTGATTTCATATCCTGCTGTGGAGTGTCAGAGTAAGAAGGCATATTTTGTAACTGAGATGAACTGGAATGTTGTGTCACTGACTTATGCAGTTTCAGGTCCAATGAATTGATTTAATTTCTTGCTTTTAATAAAAAACAGTTGTTATTTTCTCATTCTCCACTGGATTCCCAGACCACATCTACAGTGATGTCAAGAAAACAAATATGAAAATCAGTGTTTAAGTGTAACTTGAAGTTCATTGTGGCCAAATGATCTTTCAAACAATATTTAACTATCAGAATATGAAATAATTTTAATACCTACTCATCTCTATTTGTCCATGAACTGCATCTAGTATTATTACTACTCTCGATGACCACTACATCTGTCTGGTCAGGGTTTTCTTTGCAGCATGTGATCACTGACTCTCAAGCTGTTGCTGTGATCCTCTGAGAAGAGTTAGCTCCACCTCGTCCATATCCTTCCATTTTGCCACTGAAGAGCACTGTAAGATTTTTAGTCACTCTTTCCCTCATAAAACTGAATGAATGAAATTGTCAACCATTTCTGATATGTCTTGTATTCCAAAAACCATCTTGATGATCCTCCCCTTGACCACTATAGTACATCTCTGTCTTTCTCGTAGGTGTAACAGCACAGAAAACATGTTGCACTGCCATTAAAAATTAGAAAAGATAAATGAAAAAAGTTGGGCAATTTGTAGCACTTGGTAGATCTGTTGAAGAGCACTGGCTCTGGAGGCTACTTTCCATTCCAATTAATTTGCTTAAAGAAATAAAGCTGTAAATTAGTTTCCTCTCTACAAATCAGGCAAGAAAGAGTAACAAAAGCTAGCAGTGCCATGTGGAGACCCTCTTCAATGGATGAGTCAAAAATGGACAGGCTCAAATCTCAGGTGAGGTCATAAAATGAGAAGTAACTCTTCTGCTGTCCCTTTGTTCACCTTATTGAATACCTGTCCATATATTACTATAAGTCATTGCGTGATCTCTGATTCTGTCTGGTTTCAGGAATGTGTTGACAAAGAAATAATGGTGCCAGAGGTACAAAGCAGTAAATGAGGGGTTGAGTCTAGGGGCCCATTAGGACCCAGGCAGACTGAGGCCCCTTTGCCTGGGTGAGTACAGCTCTGAGCAAACATAGGAGAAGGAATGAACATCCTAAGAGTCAACAACTGCAAAAAGTGCATCTAAGGAGCAGCAGAAGAGTGGGAGGGGAGTTCTGAAGGTGAATTTTTGTGGTCAGTTCAGTTTTTCTGGGTCATGTCTCTTGCTGAGCCACCGGTCCAGAGTCTAGTACAATTCCTTATGCTCGCAGTGGAATTTAACTAATTTATCCAGGTCCTCCTGTATGAGATGTTATCTTTGCCTATATCACCATCTTTGGTATGTTTGGAAGATGAATAATACATATTATGCAAGTCAAGAGTTCTTCACCAGAAAGAAATGAAGACTCTGCTCTACATGCTTACAGACATGCTGATGGAAACAACTATGAAATAAGATTCTAAGCAGTGAGAGCAAGCAAAATCTAACAACAAAATACATACATGTTGATATATTCTGAAGTTAGTTAAACCAGAACCTATGTCAGTCATCTGGTTTATGATGCTTCTCTGTCAGTCCTTTCCTGATAGGTCTCCATTTCACACTGTGTCATATGCTTTATTTTCTTTTCATTTGCACTTTTTGCAAAAATGCACTTGACTGCCTTTGTCCACCAAAAATTTGGCTTTCATCCCATGCTAAATGACATTTGAAATCATGGAGAAAGCAACAATTGTTTGAAAATTGTAACTGGTGGAAGAATTCCACAGCAAAGCCACGCATTACTTGCACTGTGTCTCCCTTCCTGGCAGGCAGGACCAGAGCTACTGCACAGATTGCAGAAGCAGCTGCAGGGGCAGGCAAAGGGCTGCAAGTGTAACCCTGAGTAATTTGTGTCTACGGTGTAAATTCATCTCAGCTTTTGTTGTTCTTTCAGGCCTCTGAAATGGGTGCAGAAACCTCTGACAGAACAGGGTACATCTCTAGTCCTCAGAGAGTAACTGATGTTCAAACACCTCACCACTCCCTTGAGAGCCTCTTCCCTACACTTTGCTGTTGGGGGTATTTAGCAAAGGACAAGGATCCCTGTGGAGAAAAACTTGTGTCATCTTGTCCAGCACAGAATAGCAAAAGAATATGTCAAGGATGTTTTAAAGGTTTTTTTACGTTTTGGGATTTTTTTAAGAACTAAAATTTGTAAACACCTGTGAGTATAAAACACATTGGATGAGTTGAACAAAGTTCTGTTTTATTCTTGTAAATAGTATGGTGAAATAGAGTAAAGAAAATAGAACAGTTGTATCTTCCTATCCTCTTTCAGTTAAGCCATTAATACTTTTTCTCCTTATACCCTCTGTCAATTTTGAAGTCTAGTTAAGACCTTGTTTGCTCCAGTCCAGAACTGATAAGAAAAGAAAATGTTTACACTGTAATTCTAGAAAGCACGAGAATGATAATGGAATCCTTTGTCTGACCAGCTCTTACTTAGTTGTTGGAGAAATATCACAGGATCAGAGAATATCAGGGATTGGAAGAGACCTCAAAAGATCATCTAGCCTTTGATTTCAATAGGAGAAGAAACTCTTCATTTAGTTTATATTACATAGGACATAGTGCTTTAAAATAAAGCTGCCAGTAGAGAAGATTTTCACGGTAGTTTGAATTTATAGCTTGAAACTCTGCCCAGCTTTTAATTTGTTATGAAACAGGATGAGATTGCAATTAATGCTCTCTTTCTACGATCCACAGGGTCAGTTGAACACTCTGAATAATTAAATCATCCTTGGCAAGTCTTTTTCTCCCATAAATTCTATAATGAGAAATCCACATTACTAGCATCATTTGAAATGTGAGTGCCCACATTTAGTACCATGTGTTCTGCACTGACTGAAAATGCCTTTTAACACAGTCATTAGGGATGCCTATGAGTTTAATTGGTTTGATATTAGATATTTTCCTTTAAGTACATCTTTTAATACCTATTCTTTTCAATAAATAAAATGTCTTCTCATCTCTGTTTCTATAGCTGCTCATCTCTATTCCTGCATGGGCAGCAGGGATTCAGTTCAACTGGCTTTGGACAGCAATCAGTGAACTGTCCCTAAAGGCTTTAAGCCAAATTTCATCAAAGAAAACAGAAGCACAAGATCTCTTTCTTTAAACAGTCTTTGTATTTTTAGGTATTGCCTAATTTAAGATCATCCTCTGTTACTCTGACTTCATAAAACCTTCCTCTGAGAAGCAAATTAGAAATGCCACAGGGGACCGCTTGTAAAGCAGAATGCTACTGACTGTGAGTAAGGATGTTACTAGCTGGTGTTATGCTCTTTGGGACACTTTCTCACCTATGACTTGTGCCTCACTCTTCCTATACCTGCTGTGTTTTTCTTAGTCACGGCTCTTGCTGTGCTGGCTCTACAACCTGTGGGTTGTACATCCTTAAAGGGAAAAAAAATGGCAGAGTCAGTTGTGATTCACTCACTGTGAAAATGATGATTGCTGTGCCAAGAATAGCCCCATCTTGGTATATGCTTGTCCCAAGTGACCACTGCTGCCGTAATGCAACCTGCCACTACATTTTCCCTGTCACTTTTGCCCACCTGCCACATGAAGGAGGTGGTGCAGCCCTGCAGAAGTTATGTCAACTCTGCCTAGGGGAAGACGGCACAAGGAGAAAATGGGCCAGATGTTTTGCATTCTAACTCAATAGATTTGTGTGTCTGTGTTGCCATAAGTGTATAAACATTGAGAGTATATGGCCAGTATACTTCAGAATGAAAAATAGGGTCCTCTGAAGTCTTTGTAGCTGTAGTAGTCTCTTTAACATGCTTTCAGATTTTGTGAAAGAGGCAACATAACTTAAATTTAACTGCTATCCATATCACACATATATGATTTCTTTAAATAATTTGTGCTAATTCCTTCATTCTGTATTTCACAACAAATCTGTATTTTTTGGCTTAAGGAATAAAATAATTGAATTAATATTATGCTAATAAAGGCCAACAAACAATATCTCTTATTTTTAATTTGACTCTCACAAAACAGATAGAATTCTTCTGCATTCTGATGAACCATCACTGCTATTCAATGAACTTGTTCCTTAGTAATATGGTTTTGAGTACGCAGCTGGAAGTGTTTGCAAAGTAAAGGTAACTTCTGTCTAGTTCAGTCCTTCAGTATTAAAATGGTTAAGTTTCTCAAAGGTACTATCTGTTCCATCATCTTCCAAAAATATATTGACTTCAGGGATATCAGTATCTAGTGCAGCAATGCCCTGCTTGATTTAATTTTTACTGTTTTCCTTTAAAATAACAGGAATGGCATTGTGTCAATTTTAGAGGCCCCTGAAGAGACTAGAAATTGTAGGGTACAAGAGAAATCATAAAGTAGAACAAAAACAGACTCCACTGGGTCCACTGGCTGATGTACTTAAGATTGCCACAGCAGTGGGCTCTTAGACAGTGTATCTGTCAATGCAGTTGATAATTAGCCTGATGTACATGATCTGATTGAATTCAGCAAAGCAAATATGTGTGGTTTTGGAAAGCTCAAAATCATATTTGTGGGTGAACATAATTTTCAATCATCTAGAAGCTGGTGAGAATGCTCTCACTCTTGCACCTGCCATGACCTGATCATGTCAAGGTTTATGGCATTCTTAGACTGCTGCCAGCTGCAGCTCAGGGGTAATGGTGTGACATGGATCCACCTCTTTTCCTTACCTTGCCTTCAGTTCAATGCAACAAATGCCCTCCACTAGGATCTGGGGGCAGAGGAACAAGAAAAAAGTGGAACAGGGCCCAAAAGTGAGGAGATTGTTTTACCCAAGACCATCATGATTTCAGAGGGAACTTTATTTTGCTGCCCACCTTATCCTTAACAAGATACAATATAGGAAACACAATGGGGTTTTCTAAATGACAATGTTCTTGATGAGTAGCATTATCTTGTGGTAGGTGTCACAAAAGTGCTGGAAGCATATAGAAGATCTGTACATGTGTTTTATGAACCCTGAGCAGATAGCAACAAAATACAAAGAAGTAGTTGTAGTGCCAGTGAGTTGCTGAGCTCTGTGGAGCAGCTGGGAGCAAACAAATAGTAAAAGCAAATGTACTGTGAATGCAAGTTTATAGGCTGAACTATGACACTTCCCAAAACCTCTGATTTGTTTTGTTTTGGAAAAAAATCTGCTTGATGTCTAAAGGCATCCTTTGGTTTTCCAATTCTAGTTAATAAAAATGTTGACATAAAAACTTTTCACTTTCAAAATACTTTATGCTCCCTCAATGTTAGAAGGACATTGAAGCTGTTGGGGCAGGTCCAGAGGAAGACCTTGAAGGTGATCAGAGGGGTGGAGGTGAGGACAAGCTGAAGGAGTTGGGACTGTTCAGTCTGGAGAAGAGAAGGCTCATGGGGGGCCTCATAGTGACTCATCAATACCTGAAGGATGTTTTAGTAGGATACATAATGGCAGGACTAGGAGTAATAGATGCAGATTGGAAGAGGGGAGATTTAGGCTGGATATAAGAAAGAAATTCTTTACTGTGAGGGTGGTGAGACATTGGAATAGGTTGCCCACAGAGGTTGTGGATGCCAGCTCTGTGGACATATTTAAGGCCAGGCTGGACAAAGTACTGAGCAACCTGGTCTAGTGGGAGGTGTCCCTGCCTATGGCAAGGGGGTTGGAATTAGATGATCTTTAAGGTCCCTTCTAACCCAAACTATTCTATGATTCTATATACTCAACTGATGAAAAATCAGTAGACACCAGTAAATGAAGCTTACCATTCTAGCCCTGTCCTGCCTTGTTTCCCAGCTGTGGGTGGTGAGACAGCCCCAGCTCCAAGATCATGGCCCATGGGAATCTCTCTCCAGACCCTGTGCTTTGGCCCCAGGCCTAATCCACACTATGCCCTGACATTCTTAATCATACATGAAGATCTTTGAATCCAAACTCATCTAAACCAGAGTATCTCCACCCTTTTTAGGGACCACACATGCTGAATCATTTGCTTTTACCTGCTTTTTCTCATCCTTAGTGAGCTCCCCCATCAGCTGCTCACTCTAAAATGCCCACCTGGAAAATGTATGGAAAAGGAATACTGAAAGAATGTTAATTTTATCCATCACAGTATCGTGGGTTTACAGGTGGAAGTCAGCACTGTCCAAGCTGTACATTCTTTCCAACCATTTAGGGAACAATTGCTGTCAAACAGTAGGAGGCACGTTTGGGTTTTCTAAGTGGTGCAATATGTGCTCCTGGCTGGAGGATCTCACACCACCATGGCAAAAATATGAATATGTTTTAAGTATGACCACATAATTGATGCTCCATGAATATTAATTATGACAGCAGTAGTGTATGCTACTTAAGATCCTGTCTCAAGTGGATTGTGAAGCCATGTCAAAGTATTTGAAGGTCATAAACACCACGCAGGGAGACAAACTACCTAGAGTAGCGTAATAACACTTATAACAAGGAGAACTAGGATGCCATGGAACAAAGTAAAGTCCAGGCTGCATATCAGGAAAATTTTCCTAATAGCAAAGTCTACTAGCCCGTGAATTAGCCTCCCAGGGGAAGCAGTGGAAGCCCCATAGCCTGAGTCATTTACAGCTAGACTAGAAAACATTCAAGAATAATCCTGCATTGGCAAAGAATAAACCTGCATTGGCAGGGAGATGGAAAAGATGACCTAATAGGTCTTTTCTTTCTCTAACTTCTATGATTCAACCAAGGTATGTTGCTGTGTGTTATGTATCAGGGCATGCCCAGCCCATTAACTCTAAGTTCCACTTCCAAGTGGAAATCTTGAAATTTTACCTTGGCTGCAACTAACTTTGCTGTTTCATCAGACAGTGAGAGCTTTGTGTTCCTGAAGCATTTGTTCAATTTTAAGCCTGGCATAGGGAAAGAGGATATTGAAACAGCTAGACCCTGAAGGGGGAAAACAATTGACAAGTCAGACACTGAAGGTGCAGATGTTCTTAGACATTAGTTAAGGAGTGAAATTGCAATGTAAATACCGTTTAGTTAAGTCCTTGACTCTTATTTTTGAGGAACAAAGAGACAGCAAGGCAGTAGATAAATGGGAAAGCAGAACTTAAAGGGAGTTTGCACCAGGCCATGACTGCTTTCTCTGACAGAGGAAGAGACCTGAGAGATTGGACTCATGCATATTCATAAATAAGATAGTGGTTTTTGAGGTGATGTATAAATATATATGTTAGAGGTGCATAAATCTGGAAAACTTTTTCTCCTCACATGCAAACAGCTGCAGCAATCCCCTGCTTGTTCAACACTGCAATAAAGAATACTTTGGACTATGGAGTCTACTTTCCTGTCATCAATATTAACAATAAATTTAGAACAAGTTGTGGGTCTTTGAAATGCACAGGATATTTTCTGTCTCTTTTGACTTTTTTTTCTCTCCTTTTCCAGCATGGCAAAGCTCCAGTTCTATCTGTGAATTTCCACATCTGTTCCCATCATTATTGTGCATTAGTATCTCATGCATATGGTGTTGCAAAGAGCAGCATTTAGTTCACAGGCAGTCCTGAATCTTGCAAATGGATGAGCACTTATGAGTCCACATCTAATATTGCTGCTCCCACAGCTGTGCCAGTGGACTGGGATCTTAAATCACTGCAGCTTTCCCACTGAGAAGGGGAAGGGCTTGCTTTTATTGTGGTACCATGACTTTTGATGTACTGAAACTCATAAAAACAGGTCCTCCAGAAGGACCTTTCATCACTTACATAGCACAATGTGAATGTGGGCTGTCCAGAAATGGCATGTCCTCCACCAGGAAAGCTTTGTGATTACAGAAAAACTAGTAGATGCATCACAGCTTTGTCCTGAGCCCTCTGCAGATTCAGAGAATGGCCAGGGCAAGAGCTGGCTTCAATGAGCTCCTCTCTGGTAAAACTCATGAGACAGCATGGCTCTCTGCTGCAAAGTAGTGAAGCATGGATGGGTCAGAACACCTAGGGCATGAAGTTCTGTTGTTGAATGTGCTCTGATATTGTATGAAATAACCCCTTTAAAACCTATTCCTGAGAACATGAGTCCAATGCTCAATCATGCTGCTCCCCTCGTGAACTAAGACTTTTGCCAAACATGGTGCTGGAAATCAGTTCCCATTTGTTTGGGAGGGGCACCTCCCTTATGGTCTGCAAGTGCATACTAAAGGCTAATCCACTGATACCCCCAAATCCTTCTCTTCATGGCTGCACTCAAGCCACTCTCCACCCAGCCTATATCTGTGCTTGGGATTACCCCAATCACTTAGGTCTCTGTGCTACAGAACGAAAGCTTCTCCATGTGTGCCACATTCTTATTGTTTAACCTACTGCTGCTGTAAATGAGCAGTTGTTAATGTTAGAGTGATGACTTGCAGCTCTTGCATGTAAAGAAATTTAACCCCACTAGCATTTAGACTTGAAAACATTTCTATGAAGCAGCAATGCTTTTGGGTGGGGAGGAACTGTTTAAGCTAATGTGATAAAATATACTTTCAGAGTCTGTAAGTGAAAACCCTACATAAGACAGGCATCCTTCCTAAACCAGGATGAGATACAGTTACAGTGTTATGGTATTGGATTGGACTCTGATCATGCAGCAGGATAACACTGTTTACTCCTAAATAAACTTGGAAGAAAAAAAACCCAATCAGAATGTGTGTTGTACATTCCTCCTGCAGTGTATCTCAGCAAAATTTCATTGTTGTGTGTTTCTGACAGCAAAACTTAAAGAAAGATTTTAAAATTTTAATGCTGCTTATTGAAAACTGTGAATGGTGGTTTCCATGATACTAATTTATGATAGCAAACTTCTATTAACATAAATATTCCATTGTTTAATGAGGACATAAAAAAACCTAAACTGACATTTTGCCAGTCACTCAGTGTTTCTGGGATCTATTTTATAAGATATTTTACTGATGAAAATGTGTCTTGAAGTCTTAGCAATATGTTTGGCTTTGGTCTCTGGCAACAGGAAAGCAAGAATCTGAAAGCCAGAAATGTCCCCAGAGCATGTATCTGTATTTCTGCTGTAGGTCTTTAGAGTTCTCCTTTTACAGACAAATGGAAACAAGATTCAGTGTCTGTTTTCTGATACATTTTGATTTGCATGTGAGTTAATGTCACATTTCTACTGCCAGACATTCCCACATTTTGTCATATTTTTCTTACATTATTTTCAAGAGATCGTGCTAACTCTTAAAGTTGACAGGAGTAAATATTGACATGATAAAAGTTTAACACTGATTTCACAGTTGTCAGCATCTGGGGTTTTTGTGTTGACTGATGAAGGAACAGGAGAATCAAGATACTCACAGTACATTTTACCTCAAAGTGAAGTTTATGGAAGGCATCACATATAATTGCAGAGACATTAAACTTTCTTGAAACTTCTTATTGCTAATTATTGAAGATTAGGATGCATTCAGATGATAGCTACTTCATTAAGTGCATTATGGGTAGAGCTTAGCTCTTTCTTAGAAATTTAATATAATACATAGCTAACAATGAATGACAAAAGAATAATTCTGTGCACTGAATGTACATTTCAAATTTTATTCTCTCAGATAGTTTTCCAGTACTTACTGAGGAGAATAGCTTTCTCTAATACTGGTAAAAGTAAATTTTTCTATAGTATAAAAATAAGGAAAGGGAACTAGCATTCAAAAGTCATGAAAGATAATGCAGAAAGCCAAGAAGTCAAAATCATGGAAGCATAGAATAGTTTGGGTTGGAAGTGACCTTAAAGATCATCGAGTTCCAACGCCCCTGGCATAGGCAGGGACACCTCCCACTTCATCAGGCTGCTCAGTGCCTTGTCCAGCCTGGTCTTAAACACCTCCAGAGAGGAGGCATCCACAACCTCTCTGGGCAACCTGTTTTTATCTGCATTGCTTTGGATTCTCCATCAATCTTATTATATCCATATTAAAATTTGATAGACAGGTCCACAAAAAAGCGGGTGTTCTCAGCCTGATAAGTCCTGCTGTGTCTTCCTGAGCAAACCTGTAGTGTAATTATTCCTTTGGTATGCTTATTAATTAGTTCATTTTTGTGGTATAAATTGTCTTCTACCATGTTCATGTTTCTAATATCTTGTTGATTAACATCGTTAGGATGCATTGATCATGCTTCAAAACATGTTTTCATATTTTATTTTTTTTTTTTTCCCTAAATAAAAATCTAACTAGGTAATGGCTTAATGAAATTGTCTGGCTCTTTTGTTAGTCCTTCTGATTGACAGAACACTAGAACTGGCTGCCCATAGAGGTTGTGGAGTCTCCTTCTCTGGAGACAAAACCAGAGATCTCCTTCTCTGGTTCAAAACCCATTTGGATGCATTCCTGTGTGACCTGGTCTAGGTGTTCCTGCTCTGGGAGGGGGATTGGACTAGATGATCTCTTGAGGTCCCTTCCAGTCCCTGATAATCTGCAATTCTGTCATTCTACTGTTTGAAATTATTGCAAGGCTCTTTCCCACACACAGTCATCTAGAACCTCAAAGTTTGTTTAGCAACAGGAAAGGAGCATGTCCTAGCTCTGGCAGGGAAACAGGTGTCCCATTCCCATCTAAGCTATGCCCACAGTAGCCAGGAGCTGGGCAGGAAGGGGCAGGAAGGGAGTGGAAGGCATAGGGAGGAAGCTGGTGGTGGCCTTGTGAGTCCCTAAGAGTCAGCAGCCACGTGTGATACTGTGATCATGACTGTACATTTCCCCTACCTGTACTATTGTTGGGTTTTTTTCTTGTTGTTGGTTGGGTTTTTTTCTTCTTGTTACTGGTTTTGGGTTTTTTCTTGTTGCTGCTGTTCTGTTAAACTTTGCTTTTTGCCTTTGTCTCAACCCATGAGTGTTGATTTCCTTTTCCCCTCACAAGTCTGCCACACACACACAAAAAAAAGGGTGCAGCTGGAGTGAGAGATATGTGGGTCTTTTTTCTCTCTGAGGTCAAAACACAACAGAGCTTAATGACATTTCTGTAATTAACTACTACCAGCATTCTAACAAATATGGTGTCTGATTACTCTGTTTCCTTGTTACACCCTTTCTTCTCACAGTTCTGTTTATATCTTGGACAACATATTCTCTGCACCATTGTCTTTTCCTGTGTTTTGAAAGCACCTATGAATTTTTTTTTTCACTCCTGAAATTTAAAAATCAGTGCCTCATTCACAGAAGTAAAGAGAAGAGCATTGGGAAGACAGGGAGGAGGAAGGCTATTTCTGTGAGCTGGAGTAGCTTGCAGCCTGTAGCAGATGTTCTTGCAGCAGATGAGAAGAAAATAATAGCTAGACAAAGGGATATTTAACTTCACACTGCATATGCTTGGGCTATAGGGTGTTAGGCTTCATGTTTCCAGATATTTGAGTGCATTTAGGCAAAACATTCCAAAGGATGCATTACATGGAATTTGAATGCCAGACAGAATGATGTACAAGCCCAGGCTTCTCTTTTCTCAACGTTCAAGGAAATATTAATACTCAGGAGTTCATTCCAGTGGTGCAGAGGTGAGAAGCAGCAGGTGACTGCATAACCCAAGCAAATAAACCCCATTCTGAGCAGGAAAATATAAACCCCCTGGACAATACTATTTGTGCTGAAATATATTCAGCCATCTTGCTGTTGCTTGTTATACTAATTCATGCAGAGTACTAAGATTTTCTTTCATTTCTAGTGGAGCTCAGCACAGGAAGAGTTCAAGCAGCATTTAAGTGGGCTCAATAAATACTTTACCTTTTCCAGACAAAGTCTTAATGGAGCTGTCACAGTACAACAGATGACTATGAAATCCTCAGCTCTAAAGGAGACAGTGTCTGAGATGCATTAAATCTCACTCCAAGGTCCTTTGCTCCTTGATGACATGGTTAGATTGGCCACTCAGAGTTGATATTTTTCAGATATTAGAGCTCCGTGGCTCAGAAAAGTTGTTTTATCTAAGAGCTCTTCTGATTCTGAATCATATCACTTAATTTTATAACAATCTAAAGATGAGGACACAGGTCCAACAAGTGCAAGAAATGTTGTTTACACTATTTTCTGGGTTTAAGCATATTGTTGAGATAGCTTATGGTCATATAGTCATGGAGCAGAAGTGAGGTTGGAAATGAAGAAGCAGAGCTGTGTGCCAAAAAAACACTTCAGTGTGCTTAAAATATATATGATCTGGATTATGTCATCATGTGTGCTATTAAGTGCTTCTAGGACAATGCAAATCCTCAGACAAATGTTAAATGCTGTTCTCATTTAAGCCAATTCTCTGAAGTATGGGAAATGCCTCATTTACATATAGGAGGAAAATCTGTACTGCCTTTATTTTGATGGAACAACAGAATCTCTGAGGCTGGAAGAAGCCTTCTTGATCATGCAACCAGTTCAAGCAGGGTCAGCTGGACTGGGTGGCTCAGGTGTGTTTTTGAATATTTCCATGGAATAAAGTATGACATGCTGGAACACAGCAATATGAAAAAGAACTTTTTCATAGTAAGGGTGACAGAACACTAGAACAGACTGCCCAGAGAGGTTGTGGAGTCTCCTTCTCTGGAGACATTCAAAACCCATCAGGACAAGTTCCTGTGTGACCTGGTGTAGGTGTTCCTGCTCTGGCAGGGGGTTTGGATTTGGTGATCTCTTGAATTCCCTTCCAATCCCTCATATTCTTAGGAGAAATGCACAAGATTTCACATTTCTTCAGAAAATCCAGTATTATGGAGGTGGTGCACATTAAGAGCAAAGTTTGCATGAAGGCACACAAAGGGTTACAAAGACATGTCTCTACTCATGCAAATAAATAGCTTGTGACATTTGACAGTAAAAATGTAAGCCAACTGCATACCTAAATGCCTTTATTGACTAAAATCAATAAAATTAGTGACTTCCAAAATGTGCAAGTTGGCAGATGACATTTTAAGGGAGTCCCACTATGTCTGAAGAATATCTTCCAGATGGAGTGATCGCATCTATGACGTGATACTTCCTACCTGAAAGAAAAGAAAAGAAAGACATATGAAAGGAGAAATAGGGAGGTCCTCTCTGTCAAAGCCATGAAAGAAGGGTAGTGTTACAATGGAAATTATAGCAAAATGGTTAAAAAAGCTTTAATATTTTTCCATCATGCAGATCTCAGTAATCATTCTGTGGTGCAAACATACATCTGGCATTATTTCTTTCAATACTGAATGTCCACATGTGTCTGAGTGTATGCCACTCTATGCTTGTCAAAGGTCCTCAAATTTCTTCTAACACATTAGCTCAGTGACAGTAAAATTGGCTAAAGAATAAGTATAATAAGCAATGGCATGTCTAATACTGTTTTATGATTGCCTTGTAGTAAAATAGGGTCTTAAGAAGGCATGACAACACTAAAATCATAATTACCAGCTTAGCTGAACGTACTGCAAATTTTGGACCAGAAACAGAGATCACTTCCAGGTGCAACAGGGGATTGCATTTCTTACTGAGTCTGGGTGAAGAACACATTGAGGTTGTACATGTTTCAGAGAAGTCACAGAATCACAGAACGTCAGGGATTGGAAGAGACCTCAAGAGACCATCTAGTCCAACATTTCTTCTAGGATCACCTAGATCAGGTCACACAGGAGAAATCCAGACATATTTTTAATGTCTTCAAGTCACGTACAAGGCTATAGTGAATTTTCTTTACAAGCTCTAAGACTAGATGAATTTGCAAGTCTGTGTTTGTAACATGCACAAGAAGACAGCAGCAGCTGCTTCTCTAAGCATATTGTGTTACTTGTTCTACACAAAACAAGACCATGATAAAAAGGTTGAACAGCTCTAGCCTTAGTGGAGGCAACAAGCAATACTTCAATAAACTGGTTCCCTTGAAATGTTCTGGAGACATGATGTGAGGACAATAATTGAGTATGTTGTTTTACAGTCTCTGTTTTGACCCTCACACCTGCACTGGCAATGCAAGATTGACTGATGAGTGTATATTTTGGACAACTCAAGAACAGCCTCTGTCATGTTACAACACCTCAGGAGATAAAAGATTTCTGCTGTCAGATAATCAGATAAACCAGGACATCTTGGGTAACAAATGATAATTGAATTAGGCAATAAATCATACTAAAATTAGATGGCTATTATCAAGTGCATTTGGCATCAGTAGGTTAATTTAACTATAAAGATTTCATGTTAACTTTAATTTACAGTCTGTGCTGGTTTGGTGTGGGATAGAGTTGATTTTCTTCCTAGTAGCTGCTCAAGGTTATGTTTTTGGCTTCATACTGTTAATAGTGTTGATTACACAGGGATGTTTTCATTATTGCTGAGCAGTGCTTACACAGGGGCAAAGGCTTTTCTTCTCATCACATCACTCCACTAGTGAATAGGCTGGCAGGGCACAAGAAGTCAGGAGGGGACACAGCCAGCGGACAAAAAGAGATATTCCATACCATATGATATCATGCTTGGTACATCAAGCTGGGGAATAGGAAAGAAGGGCAGGGAGGGACATTTTGAGTAGTGGGGTTTGTCTTACCAAGTAACCATTACACAAAGAATTACACATAGAATCATAGAATAGTTTGGGTTGGAAAGGACCTTAAAGATCATCTGGTTCTTATATATTCTCTGAGGTTTACTGACTGTTGACTGAGGAGATGGATAGATAAACTTGTGCATGGTTGGCTACAGGATTTATCCTATACATTGTCCCAGAAGTGTTTAAATCTCTCTTCTGTTATGTTTTTCTTAAAAAAAAATAATAAAATCTGTCAAAAATTGTCATAACTCTGTGTACTGATGGAAATTCCTCACTTGAAGAGCTTTCAGAAATGGACCCATTCACACTGAAAATCCTTTTGGGTTGAGGAGGATGGATATCCCTGATGGCTTTGTTTTATGGGCTGTAAACATCTGTCTGACACTTCATGACTTTAAATAGCCTCTTTAATACCTAAAGTAGTCTGATAAAGTGCAAAATAATTTAATGACCAAAGAAAATTTCATTGCCATTTAGAGATAAATGTATGAACCACTAGCTTACCTAGTTTGAGCAATCAATGAAGAAAGGGTTAAGAGAACAAGCGTAGACCAAGTAGATAATTTTTTAAATGTTATTTGCAATATTTTTCTCTATGACTTCAGCAAGAACCCAGATTTCTCAGTTGCCTAGCAGAGACCAGAGAGAGTTCTTTGTATATGTTCTTTTGTACTCTGAATAAGCTGCAAGTTAACTGTTAGGTGATTCAAACTTGAAGAAACAGTCTCTTTAAAAGAGACTATGCCAACATAAAATGTTATTTGGGGGGGAGGAAGTTAGAAGTATAATATTTTTAAACTAGAATTTTTTTGTCTTTTCTTTAAAATCCGATATTCATAAATTTACTGAAAAGATAAACTATACTTGCACTGCATGTATAGATAGACAATGCCACCCACATATCAAAGATTACCCTTAGATTTGCAAGCCTAAATATGAAGCTATAATATGGCCTGAGAAGCAAATTGACTTACACATGTACAATTCAATTTTGTAAATGTCTAACATTAGTTAGATGAGAAATCTTGTAAATGAAAGCTTAATAAAAGAGATAAAGGGCTTTTAATAGCAACAAATACTGAATTCTGTCTGTTCTTTGGTATAGCTCACTATAAGACCATGAACCCACCGGACAGGATTATCCCTGAGCTGGGAGACATTTAGCCTCTGGCAAGCTTTTTGTGTGAGTGGATCATTTTGTTCACCACTGGGATGCAACCAAGCTGGAAAAAAAGACAGGATGACAACTTGCCATACAGTTCTGTAATAATCAGGAGGGGGTAAAACTTTGCCTTAGATATTATTCACAAATAAGTTTCTAATATTTTTTAAAAATAGTTGACACCCATCTGTACTGAATGTTGAATTCTCAACACATATTCTTCCAATGTGGAAACATGTGATTCATGTGCCAGTAACTGGTGAAACCTGGAGACACAAAAATCAAAAGGAGATGATGTCCCAAAGACTAGTCTGTGATGACTAGAAAAAAAAAATCCTAAAAGTGAGTGCATGAGATTCCCTTTCACATACAGTATGGATTCTTGAAGTCCTCCCAAGCTATCCAACTGGCCGAAGATTAAAGAAGACTGGATTGAAGCTCAGTCTCTGCAGAGTTTGCCTTGAGTATTGTTTACTTATGTCTGTGGGAGTTGAAGCCACAGCAGACACAGACACAACAGTGTCCAGTTCACTGGCGCCCATTAAATGGAATGTAATGTGAAGGTGTGTACTACTGCTTGTCAGTTTTACATTTGAATAAACCATGTGATATGTGATGGCAGCAGGGAGTGTGTGTATATTTAACATACATATATAATTACAACATTACTACCAGAAACAAAGTTCCTTCTGGAATTGGCAGGAGAACACCAAAAAATGATTCACCTAACCCCCCCCAAATTTACTGATTTTTTTTTTTCTTTTTCTTGGCAATGCTTGTCAAAAGTAAAGGCAAAGTTTTTGCAGTCATCTGAACCATTTTTTCTTTTTAAGTTAAAACCTTCAAAAACTGCAGCATTCCTTGGCCTTGCAAAACTATGGTGGAAATTTTTTAAGAATTGTAAAACATATTTCCAGGCTAGCCTTTATTATGAAATTTTAGTGATTCTTCTCAATAGCCCTAGTTAGGGACAATGATCACAGAGTTAGGTGTATCAGAACAGAATGACAAATAATTTAATGAAAAACTATTAAATCATGCATTAAATTTCTTGGAGGAGAAAGCTATGAAATATTAATACAGGAAAAATGTGGTCTATGTATTAGAGCATTTAGGATGTGGAATAAGAAATTTATTACATGCTATCTATGCAGTAAAAATCAATACAAGAGTCTACTGAGGGGCTACATTGTAGTACCACACAGCCAAAATCATCTCTGCCTAAATTAAAGTCTAACTTCCTTGCATGTAAAATGTAAAGCATATGAGTATTTAGTGCATAGTGAATATAGTACCATATATTTCTCACAATTTTATTTATTATTTACGTGAGTTCTCAGGATCCATTTATTCATCAAGCACAAAAAAATCACCCTGCACTTCTTAGTGAACTATAGTCTCTTTATCTATTATCTTTGCAAAGATTTGCATCCCCTGTCAGCTGTTGCTGTGTATTTTTCACATTCAAATAACTTCAGTTTATTTTCCACATAACTGGCTGCTTCCCCAGGTAGCTCTTAGGGTTCTTCACTAGAACTATTGTCTTGTTATTTCATGGTTATGAACTGCAACATGTAAGGAGTGATGGTCAAGTAAAATTTGATTTTCAACTGAAGGGACTATGAGTCCAAATAGCATTAAACAGGAGAACAGGGACTTTTCTATTACATAAATGAAGTTCAATCAGTGTAAAAACCCTCAATTTATTTTGGTGCATGGTCTCTCCAAATGCTGCAAGGACATGCCAGAACTAAACTATTGACTTAACTAGACTGTGGATTTGTACTTTACATGAGTATTTATTTCTTAATTACTGTATCCAGAGCAGATTCAGACAAAAGTCACCAATACATGAAGTACCATGGAAATGCACAAAGTTCTCCTGGGTCTTAATTCAATTCTCAGCTTGAAATCTGAGATATATTTTATTTAGGTGAACAGTGAGCATTATCAAGGCTTTCAGGGGGCACAGAGGGCTTCAGAAACACATTGCAGTAACTGCAAATACATACCCAGCAGGAGGGACATTTGCCCATACATGAGAGCAAATACACTCATCTGTTCATGGCCATTGCAAGTACTAAAATACTAACTCCTACACATGTACAAATAGTGCTCATAATGTGTCCAAAAAGCTGTTTGAACATTATCAAAAGATAACACTTTAATTAAAATAAAACAAAACATCACATCAACATGGAGATAATGATTAGTGAAATGAGGAAGAAGTTTTAAGTACAGAGTTTTAAATGTATGTTGTGCAAGCACTAGAAGAGCTAAATATTTTCCTTGTTGATCTAAGAAAGAGATAAGAATTAGATTTCACAGATTGATAAATCTATAGCTTTTCACTGTGGTTCCAGACATAATTGCTGCTCCTCTGTGCTGTGACAACCTGGTGCAGTGCCTCTAGTGAGACATTGGTATTTGCTCTGCATTTGGAGTGTATCCACACTGTCTACACCAGATGACTGATCCTGCAGTAGCACTGCACATCTGTGAGATGGAGCATGCCCTACCATTATGATGATTTTTACTGCAGCTAAAAGCACACATTTCTTCACAGAACAAGACCAGAACAAATATATAAAACATGGGAAAGAAATTCAAAGCATTGCTAAGGATACATTGCTAAGAGTGGGAGAACCCACAGATTGGTGCATGTTGGAAGGAGCAAGCCAAATACATTGTACATTTTCAATCAAAGTCATAGGTTCCCCAGAAATTATGTACATGTGCAACAAGACTCATCTCTTAAATATGTTATCTCTCCAGGCATAAGGCTATCTATGGATTGTGTGGTTCAGGCTGTATTTGGTTAAATGGTACCATTTGGGGTGACTCTTATTTCTTTAGGATACTAGACATGCTAGTCTGCTACATCCTAATAGACCTGTAGTAGTAGACTTGTAGATATACTAGACATGTAGGTAAAATGTTTGTGACTCATTTGATAGGCAAGTATCATTTCTCTGCCTTTGATTCAATATTGACCCTGAAGAGGAGATACTGAAATATAAAGGTGTTAGTCAGATTGGTAATGAAAGGTAGAAAGAGAAATTCACATCTTCACTTGCTTCTCTTTCTTTTCTCCTCCCTATTTGAAAGCTTGATGCTGTGATCAGTGTAGTGGAATAACCCAGGGGAGAAAATGTTTGGGTGCATAGTGAAAGAATATATATTGTCAGCTCTAAAAACCCTCAAAATTATGAGTTGAGCCCAAAATGTCATGAGGTCAGGGTGAAAATTGCATGGGCTTTTGTCTGCTTGTCAATAATATGTTTGGGTTTGTTGCATTTGAGGTTTTAAAATGGTTTTTTTCAGATGACTCCTCTTCCCGTCCCTCCCAAAAATACTCATCTCATCATGTTTTTCTGCATATAATATACATGTAGCAGAGCTCAAGACAACAAGTAGGCTGGTGAGGGACAAAGGCTATTGCTATAGCAAATCTTCACCCAGGCAGATTCCTCAGGCATCATCACTGTTTTTCATCTCAGCAGCTTCTCCTTTTCACCCATGGTTCCTGCAGCACTGCTGATCGAGATCAGACACCTCACCCATGCTCTTCTCTCTGGCAGCCACTGAATTTGCCAGGATGCAGGGAAGTGGGAATTCAAAGCATAGATGAGAAGAGAAATTCCTGACTGCTTCAGCAGCTAGGAATGTGCGTGCAGAAGAGCTCCCTAAAAAGATGACAAAAAGTGAGGCTTTTGCCAGAAATGTTTATTCAGTTAGAGTTGATTCTAACAGTCTCTCCTTCAGATAATTCATGTTTGTGATTCACACTCTTATTTGATGGCACACTGCTTTTCATAGCCTGTGGTTTATACTAATAAAAATAGCACTGACCTTGAAATGGAAGCTGAAGTTTTCATGCAACATCATGATTCCAGCCCCTGGAATTTGTGTCAGTGTCACAAAGTTCCATATAAAACTGAGAGCAGGAAACAAAGCAATACAGGTGGGGACTGATCTTCATTAGATTCATTCAGGGACAGAAAAAGTTCATTACAACTGTACTAAGCCAGCAAGGTCTGCCACCACAGCATATATGAACTACAGTCTGTAGGGTTGTATCCAAAGGGTTCATTTCTCTGTGGTGCCACATCTTTTCCTCTTCTACAAGGGTGAGCTTTTAAAATCAACACATACTGGTAGCTCCTGACCTTTCTAGGATCAGCCATAGCAGCCAGAGGTTAGAAGGGTCTTCTTGCACATCAGCTGTGAGAAATCTGTTCCCAGCAATTAGGGTCTCAAGAATGTTTAACAGAGACAGCATAATGAGGAAATCTCCTAATTATTCTTACTCCTGCTATCTTTCAGCACAAATCACAGCTGGGTTCCAAGAGTTCTCTTATTATAAATTAGAATTTATTGCTGACATTTCTTTTACTTTAAAATTTAGTTAAAATATTTTTCCACAACTGAGATTTCCCCCCTGCATTGAAAAAGGGATACAATGTGCCACAGAAGAAAATGACTAATTTCACAAAATGAAATATAAGCAAGGACTCATCCATGTGATTTTTGCATAATCTAGCACATCATTATGTCCTGATAAGCAGAGCTGTGATCTCAGGTTTTAGACTCATTCATTTTAAAGGCTAAACATTTGATTCCTTTTTACTGACTCTCTGGAGAGATAACTGACAACAGTTTTCTATGCATCTCTGCTGTTGCTGTAACCTCATTATTCTTTGAATTATCTTGGCAGTAAGTAATTTTTTGGGTTTAGCTGGTGCCATCTTGTCTGTAGAGCTCTGAAATTGAAAGGTCAAGGCACAAAAGCAAGTCAGTCTCCATCTTCTAGCACTTGCAGCACTCCTTTCATCGCATAATTGTTCATTTGCTACTACTTGCTTTGGTTTCTTGGCAATTGCATGATTTCACCCTGCCCCTGCAGCTCGTGTGAATGACTTGTGAATAATAGAAAAGTTCTCTTTCTTCCTTTATGCTGCCTGTTTTTACCATTTCTACTGGAGCTCAGTAATTGAGGTGAGGTAACACACCCTCGTGACTCAAAACAGCTTATCTCCCAGAGCACAATAACTGAGAAGCCCAGTATACACTGGCTTGTCTCTAGAAGTTGACATTCAATTATGAACTATGAGAGGATTTAAGGAAAAGATTTTGCCCTCCTCCTCCCACCGTTCTCTCTTTAGAAATAAATGTCTGATTCATGCAAAAATAATGTATGAACCATTTGCACTGCATTAAAAAAAAAAAATCTGCTTGTTATTCCGGGACAGTTCTGCCTTCTTCTGCCTGGAATCACACTGCTCTGCTTCACATGGCTTAAGCCAAAAACACGGGGCCAAATAATAGAAGATAAAGTTACACAAGCATCAGGATAAAAATGGGAAAATGCAGTTTCCAATAGGCTTCAGAGCAACTACAAGAGCAGGAGAAAGATTCCTACATGCAACAACTGTTTCACAGTGTCAAGTATCATTTCTATATGTGCTGTATTTGCCATTAAATGTTATGCTATCACTTCCCAACGGTGTCTACAGATAGGTATCAGTATGACCACAGCATTCCACTGCACTTAAAATAGCCATCAGCAGTGGTAGGTTCATTCTTATGGTTCAAGGGTAACAATTACCAGCCATTGCAAGGTCATATGATGATAGATGGCTTCTTTGTTCCCCGTCAGAATTAACGGAGAGGGGTAGCTCCATTTACATTGTCTCATAAATTTGCACCTCTTCTTCTCCTTTCACATCTCTTCTGGACACGGTGCTATCAGAGGACTTGGTTCGTCATCAGTATTTGGGAAGTACTTTCTCCTCAAGAGATGCAAGGAACTCCAGAATTTTAAAGTATTAATATTGCAAATTGCTGAGCAGACATGCTCAACCTTCTGTTATTATTTATGTTTATTTGCCACCTCCAGCTGATTTCACATTATTTTCCTCTTCCTGAAGAGGGCCTACAGAAAGGCAGGGGTAGGATTTTTCAATAGGCTATGTGATGGAAGGACTAGGAATAATGGATGTAAATTGGAAGTGGGGAGATTCAGGCTAGATATAAGAAAGAAATTCTTTATGGTTAGGCTGGTGAGACATTGGAACAGGTTGTCCAGAGAGGTTGTGGATGCCCCCTCTCTGGAGGTGTTTAAGGGCAGACTGGACAAGGCACTGAGCAGCCTGATCTAGTGGGAGGTATCCCTGTCTATGTCAGGGAGCTTGGAACTAGATGATCTTTATCTTCCTTCCAACCCAAACTATTCTATGATTCTATGATTCTGTGTTCACTTCTGAGGTCCAGTGTGTGAAATAATGTTGACTTTCTGGCAATTCTGTAAGTATCCATTGTCTCTATCACATAAATTACCATATTTGCTGTGATTTACTTTATGAAGTTGACACTTCTTTTACAAAATTTCATCTTCTTCCATCTGAGCTATAGTTTTGCAATACTTCTGAGTGCTATTTTACTATTGAAAGAACGAAATGAGAATAATTTCTCTTTGTTATGTCATTATTTCCAATGCCTTTATGAGACAGGTCTTATTTTTCTCTGAAACAACTTTGCTGTTCAATTTCTTCTGCATATAGTAAAAATCTATCTGCAATTTCCTTTTTCTTTTTCCCCTTTAACAGTAAATGTCTGGTTTGTTTTCTCTTTCTTTTTTCCTCCTGTACAAAATAATAGTTACTTTGTTACTAATCCTGGAGGCTTTTATGCCATCCTGAAAACGGTTTGTTTGGAAAACTCTCTTAGTCGTGGTAAATTTATTGCCCTGACATTATGAAAGTGAGAGCACTCAGCTAACAATGATACAAACATGTTCTTTGTTGAAGCTACAGCTCAGCTGAGCAGCTGAGGCAATGAAGAGGGGAGGCTGAGAGAGTCATGATTAGGGATGAAATATGTTCTTGAAAGGGCTGCCTGGGCTCCACTGCCTCTTGGCATATTATTCTAGGGAGCTGGGATAGAAGTGCTGAGTGCCACAACAGTGATATATTTGCATTTCACCAAATAATATTATATATGTATGATGTCCTTCACTTTTAAACTTTAACCAAGGATTTCAGAGACCTCAGGATGGTTTTTTTCTTCCTCTGAGAAGATAATCATAGAATAGTTCGGGTTGGAAGTGGCCTTATAATGAACACTAGTGGAAGAATTTCCAAATTGTTCCAGGAATAAGGGAAGATTATATCTCACCTTGCTCCTCAAATACTTTTGCTTGATGGACTGTGGTAATACTTAAGATAATTTAAAATTAATTATCTCAGGTACCAGAAATAGTCTGGCCAGAACAGCATTCAGCATGTTATGGGATATTTCATATTTGCAAGAAACTAGAGCTATTAACTTTTCTTTTTTATTTGGTATCTGGCACTACAAAATATTTTGCAGTTGCAATTAAATGGAGTCTTTAAAGATTATGCTCTGGTTTTTGCCCACTTGGAACCTTGAAAACATGTTCCAGATTTCAGTAGCTTATCTTAAGACAGCAGTGCGCAAAGCAGAGAGGCAATAAGCCACTGAGTTCCATGAGGTTCAAAATCACCTTCAAATTCATGATACTGTTGATAGGCAATTTTAACAAAATAAAATTAGATTAATTTTGAAGAATCCAAAATACATAATTCTGGAATTTTTAAAATTTTTTAAACCCAGGGAGGTTGGAACCAGATGATCTTTGAAGTACTTTCTAACCCAAACCATTCTATGATTCTGTGAATCTGCTGCAAGGAAGCTAAATTTTGGAAATTTTCCCAAATTCTATTCTTTATGACAGAACTGTAGGGATATATGATTTTTCCTCTCAGGCTCTACATTATCTTCTGAGGAATTCTGTTAACAGAGGGAAATCCCTTGCTAAGTGACTTGACAGTAATGTAGCACATGTCTCATACAGTATTCTCAAAGGCATAGTGTAGTCAGAGTATTAATATATGAAATCTTAATAATTATTTATTAATTAACTAGGGCTGTCATTACACTTTTCTGTGGTTAATTTAAACAGCAACCTCACTAGGGTCTGCTTTATCTCATATTCTACCTTTCAGTAAAATCAAGCAGAAACACTTTGTTGGTCACCTGGGATGCTTTTACCTTTGCCTTCAAGGACACTGAGAGAATGGAAACAGGGAAAGAATATGGAAAGATGATTTGTACCTCATGACTTTGAGACCTTTCTTCAGGTCCTGCATTTTTCCCCTCCTTTTTCATGTTCAGTGAGATATCAAGAGAAGAAATTAAGCAAAGGGGATTAGGGGTGAAATATGTGACTGTATAGAAAGAAGGTTTTGCAGAAACAGATGCTAAGGCAATTGATTCACTTTCCTCCAAAATATTCACTGCACTTGCCAAGGTACAAGATAGTGAGAGAGCTTATCATGTCACAGTTCATATCTAAAATATATTCTTTAAATTTCCAGATTGTTCCTTGGAGACTCCATAGTGATTCTTGTTCTTAGGTAGTTATTGAAAATATATGGAGCTAGTGAATGCTGAATTTTAAAGAGGATCTACTGAAGGTTGTTCTATCTTCAAACAGCTTGGTAGTCTTTATTTGAGCCCAGATGCTTCTTCAGTTTAACACTGACAAGATTTAGCAGAGAAATGGAGAATGAAGGAAGTAAAGTAGATAAGTAGGATGAAGAGGGAAATCACACATATATTCATGACTCAAATCCATAGACTCTTGCCTACAAAGAATACAGTCCAACAAAGAGCTACCAGAGATTGTTGTCAGTGCTTCACCTTAACAAGGAGCAGAAGAGACATATCTTCATTTTGGAAGTAGGTACCCACTATATTTTTCTTCACAGGCAAAATAATAATGAAAGCTGTGTTCACTTCTGATTAGAATAAGGAAGTTCACAAAGCATATGAGATCACAAGACACTTTAAAATACAAGCATTATTGAAATATCTTTAAATGTCAAGGAATGAGTGGTCCTGCAATATTGCATCTTGGAGCTTGTGATTGACTCTCTCTATTACACAGTTGAATTGATACAATCATAAGTGTTTAAAGCATCCCATGGGTTTGTACTTCACCAGTAACTTCTTCCCACATTGTAACCATTTACTTGAGTGTAAATATGATACTTCTGGTCTGAAAACAATTTGTTAAGAAAATCTACAAACATGAGATCATCACTGTGCAAAGTGAAAAGAGTCTCTCTGGTGTGGTATGTTAGTCAAATAGTCAAAACACTGAAAGGAAACCAATTTTCATCATGGTGTCTATTTTCCCTTTTGTTAGCCTTTTTTCCATCCCTGACTTTGCATGCTTTAGTCTGTAACCAGCCTTATTTTTCTTTTTTCTATTTCTTTTTTTGTGTGTGCTACAATTCAGACCTCTGTCATGTTATCACCAAGCAGCTGTGTCTTGCAGAGAGCCTGGTAAACTTGGGTGAGGCAGGATATTACTTCACCATTTCCCATGACTTCCTTTAGCTTGAGTGGTCTTCTCTAGGAGCAAACATTCACAGATGCTGTGAAAAAAAAACAAATGTGGGAGAGCATTAGACAGCAGGAATTCCTTCTTGGTCCAATACAGTCACTTTATACAGTAATATGTTAGATGCACTTTGGAATGACGTGTGCAGCATTGAATATCCTGTATGTGCACATAGGAGGCTGGGAGTGAGGGACAATTTTAGCCCTTACCACTGTTGAATGTGGCTCTTGGAGTGCTTGGAAGGCACCCCAAAGTCAGGCACAAAGCCTTAACTCTTCATTACAGTTGCAGTCTGTGCACCTTCTGCCTTCTGTACAGCTCCTACCATTTAGCACAGAGGTCTCTGTGTACCAGAAGAGAGCTGGTATTTCACTGCTTCAGTTTTGCACAGTACATTTTAGTTTAAAAATCATATTGTTATTTACCACCAGATTTTTTCCTTAACTCACCAAAGATAAAAATTCTTAACAACTACAAAAAAAAAAAAAAAAGGAAAAGATATTTCCTGAAAATACATCCATAAGACAATGCACAGTGCAATATATTCCATCTCCAAATGCAAACAGTAAAAATTTTCTTAAATCATCCCACAGATCATCACCACAGATGTACAAAATTCAGTTATCCAGATATAGTTTATGGATTAGGTTCAAAATTGTAGCTCAAAGAAAATTCTTCATTATTCATGGTTTCACCTGTGTCTCAGGACTTTCGGTTGGATCTGTTTGTTTGCTTTAAGAAAGAAATAAAACAAAAAGCAACCATGCAAACAAATAAATAAAACCTTGACATTAGCTTTGAGCTGGAAAATATTTCCAACTGAATCTAAGATATCTGAGGATTTATTTTTTTTCTCACAGCACAACTGGGAGAAGAGTTTGAACTCACTATTGGAATCCCATTAAACAGGACTACTGACTCCTTTGAGACTTGTTACACTCAGATTCTTCCTCACTAGATTCCAGGCTTATTAAGTAGAGAGCCGACCAGCCTTAGGTAAACCAGTAAGAAGGACATCTTTTTGACTGATGTCCAAGTTCTCCAAGCTCAGAATGAAGTCATCATTTTGGCAGACTGGGAGAGAGAGGACCATGGTGCCAGCAAAGCTCATTTCTTAGGAAGACTGGAAAAGTCAGAGATGAACTGAAAGTCAGTAAAGCTTCAGAAACAGAACTACTGCAAGAGACATGAGTTCTCCTGACTGATTTTCCAAGAGCCAGTAAACCTGCATTAGAAGCTGTCAGTAAAGATCCTTGTACATGAATCATTTTCTAACACCTTGAAGTACAATAACATGTCACTAGTAGCACGCATGTTAAATGTTCAGAATAAAAAAAGTAGGAAACACCTGTGGGACTTGACACCTGTATGTGGAGCACTGCAGCAAAAAGTATTGAAAAAATAAAGTGTTTTCCTTTAGACTGTGGGATCCAGAGATCTGCTATCTCTATCTCAGAGCATCCTCTGCTGAAAGGTGTAGAGTCATAGGAAGGATAAAAAGGGGAAGATAATAAGAGAGGACAGGAATTTGAACTGTGCAGCTATCTACAGAGGACTATCAAAAAATGGTCTTAGTATTGTCAAAGGAGTGTTTGAGATGGAGTGAAGGCTATGATGAGATGGAATTTATTTCAAATCCAAGCAAAGCTTGGAGATGAAAACTGTGGACACTCTATGACCATGCAAGTAAGAAATGATGCATGGGATGAAGCTAGAAAGAGAAATGGAGGGAGATTGTATCTGGCAGGCTTACAGTCCAGTCTCAGAATTTCATGGACTACTAAGGAATTGGGATAAAAAGAGAGAAATATTTTAAATTAAACCCTAAACCCAGGAAAACCAGCAAATTATAGAAAGGAATCATCAAAGAAACTGTGTTTTGTTTTGTTTTGCTTTTTTGTGGGACCTATATGAAAGTTTTACAACTACTGTATCTGCAAGGATTTGAAGGCTGGTCGCAGTGCAGCACCACACCACAAGATGGCAAGAACCAGAAGCTGACCTCAAACCAGAATTCAGCAAGAACAATGTAACTCATTAGAATTTGACAATCCAAACTACCAGAAATAGAACAATGGTGAAAGTGGAGATTTCTGGTTTTTCCTTTGCTCTTTAGCCTGCTGCTTTTCAGAAAAAAATCTAATTTTTTACAACACATCACACATGAAAGTGACAAATACTCTCTGCAGAACAATCTCCTCTGTGTCCCAATTACCTGTTTCAAAAAACATGATGAAATCTTATTTTCTTTGCCAAAACTTGTTTTAGCTTCTTTCACCTCCACTTTTCCTCTTTTTTTTAATAACATATTTTATTCTAGCTACCTCCTGAACTTTAAATGTTATAAAATTGCATCTTTTGTAACAGCCTTCTTAAATACTTGAGCCCATGGGGGGTGGGGGATTGAACCTAGATGATGTTTAAGATCCCTTTAAACCCAAACCATTCTATGATTCTATGATTTACTTGGTGTGTCCCAGTATTTTCCCTTTTCTCTCTGACACCAGGAGAAACTCCTTTTGTCCTTAAAGAATACTGAGTCCAAACTAAGGGCAGTCTCTCATTGTCAGATTAGAATCTGATATATAAAAGTTCTGGAAACATTATAAAAAGGCACAGCTCTATTCATAGCCTTAGGTTTTGGGTCTCTGGGGACAAATGTCAACATTGAAAACACAGCAAGTTCAGTTAGAATTAAGATCCTTGGTCCTACCTCAATACAGCATTACTGCTGCATTAGATCATCTATTACAATCTTCTTCCAGTCACACAGTTCTCTGATAATCTGCAGTTGTAATGATAGAATAAATACAAAAGCCATGGACTGAAAAGGAGCTGCTCTTCTCCCAACACACTGATATTTCTTACAGTTCTATGTGTTCTACAAATAAAGACAAGATACCCTGCAGGTTTTGAGACATAGTGTTCTTCATGAGTCTGGACTATATGACCTACTAAGATGTTTTCCAGTCTCATTTATTCTATGAGTCTTTGAAAATTACACTAAAAGTACATTTCAATACCCCAGGGATTCCACAGAAAGCTTTCATTTCATTCAAATTGTTTTATTTCTTCTTTATAGCCTCACTGGGTAATTCCTGAAATCACTGAAGATGAAACTTTGCCCACCTCAGATTGGACAAGTGGCAAAAGCTGGTTAAATGAAACACAGGCAAGAACCTCAAGCTGGTTGTGGTTCTCACTGTCACTGACTCTGTAACACTGAGCTTCTGCTGAGTGGTTCTTGCTCCTTAAGGGTCATTTTGTCAAAGCCAGTGTGAGTCTCAAGTATACTGATCATGCTGTGGGTCAGGTCTGCATGTGCTGTGTGTAAGGGCTGAGGAATCTGGCAGCCAGCACATGCAATCCACTGCACAGCCAGTCCCAAGCCCAAAACAAATAAAATTGGTGCACTTTAAGCATCTTGCCCCTTCCTTGAGCATCTAGCAACTACAGCCTTTATTTGTGTGCCAGCCTTTTCCCATCACCAGAAAATTTCAAACAATTTCATCTCCACAGGAGTGCTAATTTAAACATTCAGCAGTTTTACTGTCTGAGAAGAGTAAATATGATATAAAAAGAAAATTAGAGAGCATTTACACAGATGCGTACTTGTTCATTGTAGCTATAAAATCTAGCTGCAGGGACCTGGCAAGAGCACGAGTCTCTTATTCTTCAAACCAAATTATTCAGCAAAAATTAGACACCAAGCTTTAGCTTGGAAAAGCTATTCCTTGTTAGCTTCATTTTTTATTCATTCCTCCAAAGCCACATTTCTTTGTTTTCTCATAGTTTATAATACTGGTCACTCACTTCAGTGCTGAAATGGGAAAAGAGATTATTTGAAACAAAGTATTTGTTTCACACCCTTGAGGTCATGCAAAAACCTTTTTTTGGACAGTGGCTCCACTGAAAAGGAATAAAATCCCCTGAAATACCAGTGACAGGCTATGCATAGGATAGGAAAGGCATTCTGTCAAAACTTATTTTTTAGCACTGGCTGGTGTTTCAGTCTGAGATTTCAAGAACACTGACTGCATTTGTTTACACTACAAAGAAAGGAGCTTTTTGATCAGGGGAAGCTGAGTCACTACTCCCTGGTAGTTTTATCATTTTGCAGAAAGCGAGAGCTGATGTCTGATCTTTCTCTGACCTTTTATCCAAACCTTTTTTTCCCTACATTCCCAGGCTCTCATATTCTGTTTAATCATGCCTCAGAAGAATCAGTTACTTTTCAGTTTGGTGTTACATGATGTCATAGGCAAAAGGAGCATAAATCCCATGAGGTTACCCTTCGGTCAAAATAGTTTACTAAGAGGATGAGACCCAGTTCTAGAAATGTTTTTTCTGGGTCCTGAGCTATTTTCAGGGCAGGGAGCTGGGGGAAAGGAGGGAGCTGGGGTTTTTTTTGTGTTTTGTTCTGTTTTGTTTTCCCACAGACATCGTAAGAAAAACAGACCATTGGTCAGGTAATGTAAGCAACAGACTGCAAAACCATTGCCAAAAATTGTAACCTCCCAATCATCTCTAAAGGAAAAAATTCATTTAAGTGACACATGTTAATAGTTTTGAATTCAAAACATTTATTTGAAACATCCAGATGTTGTAAAGTGTCATATCATAAAAAATATTTTCTGGTCTTTGAGATCTTCCTTCCTTATTTTGATTACAATTGTAGTTTTGGAGAAATTCTTTCCCACTACTGTCCACTGATCACATCTCTGAAGAATTTCAAAATTTTAACTTGTTTCCTATAAGGAAAAAATGGAAAGCACATCCACAAATATTTATGTTAGTGTCAGTGCTTATTATTGGAATCTGAGTTCAGACTTCAGCAGTGCCATAGCAAGAGCATACCATGATATATGGCATCCAGTTCCTCCAGGCATTTAAGAACAGCATCAGCACGCACAGCCTTTATAACCTGGGAAAGACAGAGTATCCCAAATGGAAAGCTGTGAGAGACATGCAGAAATGTCCCCAAGCAATTGCTTCTAATTGGAAAACTTTGAAAAGACATAGCAGTATTATCAACAGGAATGAACCCTAGATATGAGTTGCCTTTGGAGTGCCTTGCTCATGGATAAACAAGAGAGCAAGATTCTGATGTTAACTCTTTCAGGGCTGGCACTGCCACTAGTGATCCTCTGGAGCAAGGTGCTGCTTAGAACCCTGCTGTCTGCTACTCTCTCAGAATCCCACTGAGATGATGGTGAGGGAGGGGAAAATCTCAGACATGGGGAATTTAGCCATCATACAGTAAAGCCTGTTTGAATTTCAATACTTTCAAGGAACAAAGCAGGTAAGTGGTGAAACTCTCAAGTTTATAAAATCTTACTATGAAGACATCTTTTTAAGAGGAAAGCATCACCAGCCATCATGATGCCAATGCAGAACTCCCTTCCCACAGCCTGTGTTTCCCTATTTGACTGCTGGGGGCACTTCTTCTGACTGTTCATCCTTGTGGCATTGCTCTTACTAATGGTAAGAAATGCAAGAGTGTTACACTACCCAATTCCACAGTAATTATTGGGAGTGTAATTATGTGAGAGAAATAGGCTTGGCATATGAGGTTCAGTAATGTTTCCATTAGCCTGTCTCCTTTTTTCCATTAAATATGATAATCTAGATCTCTGTGTTATTCCTATGACAAAAGATCCTCACTGCATTCTTACTGCTGTCATTGTTCTTTTAGTGCTAACTGTATTTGATAGATAAAGCCTTACAACAATAGTGAGGATTTATGCGATGTTATAGCTTGCCTTTTATTCTCTGTCTCAGGCTGCTTCACACCAAAGGCACACAATCCTCCCCTACTGCAGGAAAGTCTTCTCCCATTCCTCCTTCCCAGATGGATAATCTCTTCTTTTGTCAAAGGCTGGCAGAACTTCTACCAAAAGGAGCCAGCTTCCAGAACATTGTCTTAATATAAGGGTAATAGCAACAGCACCGACAGGCAGCACCTTAGTAGCCTAATCAAAGGGCAGAAGTCAAATTTTGAGTCATGATCAAGAAAAGAATTCAAGTTCCCCTTGAATATACTGCAGTTATATGCTATTTCCCTATTTAACATATTTTGGTTCTTTTTCACCTATCAATGAATCAGCCTTCTTTTCCAGAATTTTAAGGGTTATGGCTCATTTCAGCTTCTTCCTTTTCTTAGTGGGAAAGACATATTGCAATTACTGGCCAACATCTTGCAAAGTCTTGTCATAACCTAACACGATGAGCAGTGCAGGAGGAGGAAGTAGTGACTTCCCCCTGACCTTCATAGCTGACAGGAAGTCTGCCAAGAATCACAGTTTCGTTGCTCAAGGGAACACAGGAGCAACTCTTCAGAGAAAAGGAAGGGAATAGGGGGTGGAGGGGGTGGCAGAAGCATGTCTGTATTCCATCCTGAGCTCCATGTGGTGGAAAAGAGTGGCTGCACCACTTAAAAAGAAGTAGTAAATTCCTCTCTGCTTTTTCTTCCCATCACTACTTGGCTTGTGAAGGGTAGGGCGATGTAGCTTTGCTCTGCCACTTCCCAGATGGGCACAGCTCTGCAGTGCTCTCACAACATGAGAGAGCATCTAAAGTCACAGATTAGCCCATCTGGAAAACAAAATGGTTCCTCTGCATGGCCAGAAGGACAAAGCTGTGCTGTGAGGATGGAATTTCGCAATAGAACCAAAACAAGGCACAGCAGTGCTCTAGAATTTCTCAATTCTCATTCTCAATAGTAATTAACCCACCTCCCAAGCCCCAGCTGGACAAAATATTAGTGTTTCCCCCACTCTGGTTACTCCTCAAACCCCTCTTAATGCCTCTTGCTCTGCCATAAACTATTTGTATTAGAAAGGCTTATTGAACTGGAAGTGGCACAAAGAGTTTACCCATTGGATTTTCCTTTTCTGTAGAAATCTGATATCTTTCAGTGCTTCACAAATCACAGAATCCACTGAGGACAGAAGCCTGTGTTTTCTTCTCCAAAGAGAACAAAAAATCATCAGTAACCCTGACAGCTTCCTGTAGTGTGACTCCCACAGCTTATTCCAGATGAGGCGAACATTAAACTTGCCATAAAAATGTTATGATGGGAGGATATATCTCCCACAGTATTCAGAAACTATTTAGTGAGTTTTACCATCATCACCCCCAGCCTGTAACCATTCTCCAGCTCTTTTGAGAAGTGAAAACAGTAAAGAGCAAACTCAAAACCAGACCCCAACAGTGACAAATAATAGCAACAATTAACATGGGCAGTAAAAATGGCCCAAACTGAACAAAGAAATGGCCACTGCTTCTGTGTGCTTTGTGAACAGCTTGACCTTATCTACTTGGGCACAGGGAAGCCACAGAGAGTAGTTGGCAAGTATTCACTCAAATATGTGTGCTAGCAGGACTAAGAGATGGCAGGGACTCTGTCCCCATGCTTTTAGGTGGAGGATGTGTTTTCCCCCTGCCTTTCACTGGATGTGAAATCTTAGTGACCCAGCTGGCCCCAGGTTACTCACTATGTAAAGTGAAGCAGGCTTGACCAGCTCTCAGCTCATTTTACAGAGGTGTGTCCAAAATGCTCAGTAGAGAAATCACTTTTCCCAGCCTTTCTTGATCACTGTGAGCAATCAGTTGCTGTCACATGTCAGGCTGCTTCTGATTTCACCAGTGATTGACAGCTGAGGATCTGTCCCCTCTCTCCCTGCTGCTCCTTTATATTTAGAATCATAGAATAATTTGGGTTGGAAGGGACTTCAATGGTCATTCAGTTTCAACCCCACTGCCATAGGCAGGGACACCTCCCACTAGATCAGGCTGCTCAGTGCCTTGTCCACCCTGGCCTTAAACTCCTCCAGAGAGGGGGCATCCACAACCTCTCTGGGCAACCTGTTCCAATGTCTCACCAGCCTAACCATAAAGATTTTCTTTCTTATATCTAGCCTGAATCTATGACCTTCCAATTTGCATCCATTATTTCTAGTCCTCCCATCACATATCTTATTAAAAGGTCCTACCCCAGCCATTCTGTAGGTCCCCTTTAGGTATTGATAAGTTACTATAAGGTCCCCCCTGAGTCCTCTCCTCTTCAGGCTGAACAACCCCAACCCCTTCAGCCTGTCTTCATAAGGCAGTTGCTCCAGCCCTTTGATCATCTTCTGGTCATTTGGTTATGACATCACTAGCTTTTTAAAATACCTTAAGGAACCTTAAAAATGCCTTATGGTCTCAAGAGATCTGTAATTTCTCAAAAAAAAAAAAAAGTTCTGATGTTTCTCAAGCCTTCCTCCTATTCCTCTTCTGAAAAGGTTGTAAAAATGTGGAATGTTGTTGTGGGAAGTAACTTAGAATGCAGTAAGAATGTAGATGTTTGAAAAAAAATTTCAAAAATAAATAAATAAATAAGCTAGCCCATATCTTCCTTGGCTGAAGTGATGACCCAGGGCTGGATCCAGCTCAGCAATCCTCTTTTTTTTGGCCTTTCTCTAGTTTTCTCTTTTCAGCACCACATCAGTCATTTAATTCTCTTCCAGGACCCTCTCTCTTCCCCACACACACCACATAAATACACAGACACATACAGCTCTGACACACATTTTCTATGGCACAGGATACCCTCAAAACTTCTCTCTTTCAAAGTTCAAGCAGTCCCTGTGCAGAGCACCTCTTTCTCCACTCTCCAGCTAAACACAAAGAGTCCAAATCAGGGTTTATTTACTGGTTCTGCCGTTTTAACTATTTGATCATCTCACCATTAATTTCTCCTCCAAGTATATCCAAAAAGCTGTTCAGGAAAGTACCTGCTGCTCAGGTTGTTTTTTGTATTTTATAATATTATTTTACACTTTTACAGCTCACAAAAATTTCTCTGACAAATAACAGTTTTAAGAGAGTTACTTCAATGTTTTTGAAGTAAAATCAGCCATGAATTTTATTGTTTTGATGACAATATGAACCTTTTTAGCCAGAATTAGCTTCAAAATACGCAGTGCTCAGAACTACAGATAAATGCCTTATTCTCTTTATCTTTTTCATATGCCTGAATATTTCTGTCATTGCCATTTACCAAATAGTGTACTACTTAAACTTTTTTCCCATAAAAAAGCAGAACATTTTTGTAATTAAGAGATCTGTTCAAGACTAAAATTATGATCTAAATGAATATCACAGATTAAACTTTGCTGATTTGAGGCTCAATCTCAATTAAATGAGCCACGTGTGATTCAGTGGTGGTGAGATGGGCTTTTAAAGCCACTTGAAACCATGAATTGAGGAAAGCATTTAATGACAAGACTCTATTCTAAGTATGTCATAGGAAGCTTATTAGAATTATTGCATACATAAATGCAGTCCTTAGTATCTTGCTAGGTCATGCTATAAATTAGCATAGCTTAGATACATAAATAGTGCTTAAAATACCATTTAAAAGCTCTTGCCCATTTCCAATTTGTCATCTCTTACACAATATTGCCATTGAAGGACAAAGAGCTTCTCATGCTAATGCCCTGTGGCTGCCCAGATCCTGCAGTGACCTGCTTCAAGTTGCTCAGTGTGACCCTTCCCACCATGATGCATGGACTGGATTTGTTCCTAGTGAGCATGATTCCCACCACAATCTAGATGCTGCTGAATTCTTACTCATCCCTGCTTTGGGAGATTTAAGGAAGAGGGACCTCCACAAAGGATGAGTTTCACCCACTGAGTGTTTCTGTGGTAAGTGCCACTCCTGCTGCAAAACCCAGCTTGCCACCACAAATGGCCTGCAGCCTGGGAAAGGGAACTCCACAGCTGAACACATTAGCATAGACAGAAGGTCTCTCAGTCTTGTGAGTCTTATTTTTGCAGTCTTTCAGTCAAATTTTGGAGACATTAATTTAGGGAACATAAACACTCCTGTTCTCGTAAGTCCTCATGAGTCTCTTGTACTGATGGAAATGGATCAGGCTTTCTCCATGCTACTCTCTTTTTTCCATGTCAACAGCTAACACTGACACTACTGTTTTCCAGGTTCCAGTTCTACAACAAATAGCTCCCCAGTGATGCTATAAATGCAATAGCACAGTGACAAAGATGTAGTATGTCTCTACTCTTCTGTCACATTATGACATGAAAGGCACTAACAAAAGTGTGGTATTAAACTTAGGAAGAAGCCCAAGGTGCTGTCAGGATGATACCAAGCTGAAGCAAAATATCTACAACTGTATGGTTTCTGCAGAGACCCTCTCTTTGTCATGTGAGAATTATCTGGGTTCCAGAGCCAGGGACAAGGTGAGGCTGAGGGGCTCCAGGGTCACTGCCTCTCTGTATCTCCTTCTTCTGTGTGCACAGAGACACAGTGATGGGGAAATTCTCTTCATACTCTACAACCTCAACAGCTATGTTTTTGTTCTGAGATGAAAGAAGAAAAATGAAAAAGAGTACACTCTAAGCAAATAAATGCTGCTCACTTTTAAATACCCCTCATTTTTAAATTGCCTGTGTAAACAGGTGAATTTAGAGGATTATTGGACACCAAGAGAAAGAGTGTTTTCACACAGGGCCTTCACTTCATGGCTACACTGTCAGTATAATGGTCCATGCCAGGTACAAAACTCTTCCTAGCAGAGAAGAGCTGTGCTGATGCTGACATGACCACAGTGAACCCAGAGCAGCTACACAGCCAGAACTCGTCAGACGGATGTAAACAGCTCCTTTGAATGCCCATTTTTCACACCATCCCCTCATAATCCTTAATTTAGACGAGTGCTGCAGTAGAAGAAGGTCAACAAGGTGATTAGAAAACCTTAATTTTTGCTTACGTTTTCCAAAAGTTCCTCCAGTAGAAGAGATCTGAGCAAGATCAGAGTCATATAGACTTGTAGCAGAGGTGTGAAATGGCAAGACAAAAATACAAGAACATGTTTTCTGATAATGGAGGAGTCATTTCATATCTACTGACCCCCTGAATCCTTGCTAGAAATCAAGAAAATTTTTAGATCAGCAGTCACTTTCTGGAAAGAAAGTTCCCCTAACATTTGTGGCCACAGAGGTCTTTTGCTAGTTCCTGCTGCCAGAGCAGGGCTTTAATTTTCATAGAAGATTTTAGGCATCAGCTCTGGCTTCTAGAACTCTTGAAATCCCAACTCCTTGAGATGTTTCTTCTGTAAGACACCACAGAGTAATTCAGCAAGTTGTGTATACCAAGTAAAACAAAGTCTGACATCTCTACTCTGAGCTTTGGTAGTTCCTTCCTGTGTGCTGCTGAGTACTCTGGCATCTACAGTATTAAATGACTACTAGTTTGGGTTGGAAGGGACNNCCACCCTCACTGTAAAGAATTTCTTTCTTAGGTCACGTCTAAATCTACCCCCTTCCAGTTTACATCCATTGTTTCTAGTCCTCCCATCTGATATATTAAAAAGTCCTTCCCCTGCGTTTCTGTAGGACCCTCTCAGGTACTGATAAGTTACTCTAAGGTCCCCCCTGAGCCTTCTCTTCTCCAGGCTGAACAACCCCAACTCCTTCGCCTGTCTTCATAGGGCAGTTGCTCCAACCCTTTGACCATCTTTGTGGCCCTTCTCTGGACCCGCTCCAATAGCTCAATGTTCTTCCTGTGTTGAGGGCTCCAGAACTGGATGCAATACTCCAGGTGGGGTCTCACCAGTGCTGAGTAGAGGGGCAAAATTATTATTTGTACCCCCAAAGATAGCCAGAGGACCAGAAACAATGGATGCAAACTGCAAGGGGTAGATTTAGACTTGACATAAGAAAGAAATTCTTTCTTTTTTGTGATGAGGGCCACAAAACCTATTTCTACTGACAAGCTTTTGTATCTGTGCAGCAAATAATTCTCCAGGAAATTGTGCTGAGATTTGGTTGAAGCTGTAAATTTAAAGTTTATGTGAATAATATTTGCAGATAAGAAGACATGAAAGTATGCAAAGGATTACCAGTACTTCACTACAGCAAGTTTTTAGAGCAGCAGTCCAAAATTATTATGGCTTGCAAGTAATACTCTGTGTGTATTGCTAGTGCAACACTAAATATAATACTGGTGGGCAGTGGTGGGCATTATTTATCTGCCACAGGTTGTGACTATCAGGATGTATGACACGGAAATCAAAACAACAACCCTGAACTGGCATCCAAAAATCTCATTGCTTTCTACACAAACCAGCTACACAAAATGCAGAGACCTAGAGAAAAGCTGGGAGTGGAGGACAGCTGTGCTGGTCTTTTTGTAAATCTGAAAGTTTGGTTTTTTGAGTTCATCTGGAGGAATGATAGTAAGCAATCAAAGAAAAAGCTGGTTGATTCTATAGCTGATTGCACTGGAATGTCTTGGAAAAAGAAACTAGTAAAACGATTTTAGTGCCAGTGTGAAAATTACATCCAGATTACTTTGCTTGAACATTACTGACTAGAGAGACAGTCAAAATTAATTGCAATTTGTGCTGTAATAACCTAAGAAATTAGTGAATGCACCTACCTTGCAGAGGTGACAGCAATTTGCCTGCTATGAAATCACCTCTTAAACAATTTTAGGCATAATTTACCCAGGCTGTTTGCATGTCAGGGAGATCTGCTCCACATAGCACAGGGAAGTGAACTGAACATGATATCTGCTAGTAATGCTGCATTTGAACTTTGTAATGAATGGCAGACAATCTAAGGAGTAATTAAGCAGCTTTAACAAGGACTGTATTCCAAAGGTTGAGAGCATGGAAAAATATTTAGATACTACTTGCTGAGAGAATTACAAGGAATCTCAGTGCACTCATAAGGATGATGCTGAGATGGAAGAATAGCCGACCTTTTTTGTCTGAATAAACTATTACATAACAGCTAAGCTATAATAAAACCCTGATTCCAAATCAAATAAGTCTCCCAGACTGCTTAAAGTGAGTCACCCACAGCTTTATAAACATAGAAAATACTTGACAAGGAAGTCTCTGATAATTTTTTAGTAATTATGTCTGTGAATTGTTCTCTGTTGACATCACTATTAGAAATGGTTTCCCATAAGTTTACACTGCCTGTTAACATCTGCTCATTAATCAGCAAGGCTTTGACTATTTATTTCACTGTAACCTTATTAGAGGCTACACAATCCCAAATCTCTTTGTTCAGAGAGATGTTCTATTAGCAGAGAAACAATAGCTGAAGACAATACAGTTTCATTTGGTGTGGAATTTTTTGGTTTTAGAGCCTCTTAGCAACACATGATTTCACAAGAAAGCCAAATGATAAAATATGTGTGCATTTCAGAAATTTGTAAGGAACAGAAAACCATTTTTCATGGGCTTCAAGGACACTTTCAAGCCTTGGCTGTGGTCTGAACAAAATAATAAGATTTTTGCACTAAAGTATGATTTGGAAGCAAATGCAGAGAGAGAAGTAGGAGATCAGGTAGTGTTTTCTTAAGATAGTTGCACAGGTCTGATGTAGTGAAGAGATAAAATTGTCCTAAAAATCAACATGAAAAAGGAAGGATATAATCAGATCCTGAGGAAAGATGATTGTCCCTGGCATTATTGATTTTTGGGGAGAGAGGAGAGTCTAAAAGTTACAGCACAGTGTTTTGGAATCAGGAAGGTCCAAAGTTCAGTGGCAGCTGAAGTATCACCACAAGTAGTTCATTTGACATCTGTGGTCCTTCAGTCAGCTAAGCTGGCTACCATGGAAATCCAGATGTTGCCTCTGAATTTAACTGTCCTCAGTAAATAAGTTACCACAAGAACTGCATATCTGAAGCATGCCTTAGCCAGAGCTTACTAGAGGATATTACTAGTGACAAACAAATGAGGGACATCAGAGACTGCCATATTTGTATGTACTTCAGTCAGGGATGCTACTTTCTGTAAAGCTATGAGAAAAATAAACAATGGGTTTCATTATACTTTTAAGGGGAAAAAAAAGAAGCCACAGTGCAAAGACAGATGCTACTGTTAAGTAAAAGCTAAAATGGTTTGAGTAACAGCAGAACTCTGATGGCCATTTTCAGGCTGTGGAAGTACAAATGAAATCTCACATAGTCTATCTTGCTCAACACAAAACTAGGGCATCTCATGGGCTAACATTTCAGATGCCCAGAACACTCTCATTCTGTACTAGGCAAGCTTACAAAGAGGCAGATACCAGCTCATTCTCACAGAGACAGAGAAAAGGAATCCATGGAGAGAATTCATGAGAAATTATAGTGACACTCTCAAAGCCATGAACCCAGTCCAGCCTCATGCTGGCAGGGTGTATGTGAAGACTCCTAACAGCCAGGTTAGATTCTGTGCAGATAACTTCATTCAGTTTTGCATTTCACAGTCCACCTAGCATTTCAAATCTTGAAATCACAGGATGGCAGCAGCTATCATTCATCCAGTCCTGCAGGAAAACACAAGCAAATGGGAAATCTGAGATGTGTTTGCTTTCCTTCTCTCAGACCTAACTCAGACCATGGCACAGTGGCTGAATTGCTCTCTCATTAGCACTATTAAATATCAAACTGAAATTGACTCCTAAATAAATGAGACACAAGCTAGAGGGCTGCAAAAAAGGGTGCCACAAGGAAATTTTCCTAAAGGTAAGTTCTTTGGCCTGATGTGGATGCACTGTTTTTTGAGTCTGCTAAGGGTATTGGGGTAGGGGGCTGTCTGCCATTTGCTTCATCTGATGAGCAGTTTTGGAGGAAAGAGTGACAGCAGAGGTGAGTAGATGGTAGTAGTAGCTGGATACAAGGCTAAAGAGAGAGATTATAATGTATTTTTGTTTCATAGGGACCAAACTCCTTAATCCAATGCTTTGCAAGGATAACTCCTATGACATTCACATTTATGCACTATCCAAAACTAAGAACTATAGGTAATGTCATAGCATGAGAATATGTAGGACTTGTAATGTGAACTAGAAAGAAATACAGTCAATGGTGTTGCCCAGAAAGGTTGTGGATGCCCCCTCTCTGGAGGTGTTTAAGGGCAGGCTGGACAAGGCACTGAGCAGCCTGATCTAGTGGGACGTGTCCCTGCCTGAGGCAGGGGGCTTGGAACTGGAAGATCTTTAGGGTCCTTTCCAACCCAAACTATTCTATGATTCTATAAGCCAAAGACAATGGGCAGATCTCTGGGTCTTTTGGTGATGTTTTTCAAGGGCTTTCTTTATTTTTTTTAACTTTTTAAAAAATTTTCCTGCATCATTTTCTTTCAATAACCAGAGTGGAAGGAGCTCCACCTCAGATGGTTTGCCCTATTGAAAGAGAATGGACTTATGGACTTGAGTGTTTACACTTTTCTTCAACACAAGAAGCTTTGGTTTGAAATCGCGTCTAGAAATGAGCAGGGATTTTGCCATTTTTTTATTACGTGCAAAATGCTAGGAATGTTTAAAAGTAACAGTAACCAAAGTAACAGGGAATAGGAAATAGGAGAGACATTTATCCCCTTAGAAACAGCTTTATTCCCCTTGCATTCTACAGGAGCATAGATGTTTTCTGTCTGCTTTGGCACCAAAAGCAATTTTTTCAAACATCAGGAATTTTTCTGCCTTTTACAAGGGCTGCATATATTGGATGTGAGAGCAATAAAATGGACTTCAGTTTTAAAACACTTTATCACAGCTACCAGCAGGACAGTGTAACAAAAACGACACTCTCTTGAAGGAGACAGGCTGCTCAGGAATTATATAATTTTACAGCACTCCAAAGTCTTTATTTTTTTTTGCTTTTTAACTTGTTCCTGTTTTGTCAGATCCTCTCATCAGTAACATCAAAGCAGTTAAAAAATGTGGACTAGGTTAAGATGAATGTGTGTGCCAGTTGTATTCCCCTGGTGGGATGGTAAGTACAGTTCAGCATTAGAGAAGAGGCATTTTTATTGTGACAGTGATCTAGCAAAAATCAGTCACCAGAGATGTGATGCAAAGCCCATTAAAATCCATGAAAAATGGAGGTTTTTCCACTGAATTAATGGTCTCTCAGCCCTACTGCCTCTTCTACAATATTCATCTTCCAAAGGAAAGATTAGTACAAAGCAAATAGTGTATATGCCACCATGAAAGTGAAGAACATTGAGTTGACATCAGGAGCAATACAGACTTAGAGCACTTAATAACATAGTTTTAAATACAGAGTACTTTATATTAGAGTTTTAAATACAGCAATGATGACCTCCTTGAAACCAATACAACTGCTATGATTTGAGAAGCATGAGGAATTGAATTAGCCATTCTTGATTTAATCACCACTGTAATTTTCACTGTATCAGATTTGAGCTGTAACATGTTTTGATGTATGTAGGATTTTGGTTTCTCCCTTCTTAAATGCTTTATTTTTTTTCAGACAGCTTTCTAAACACAATAGGTAACTTTGTCTGAAACTATTACCCTTATTTCTAGGACACAGTCAAATAGGCACTGAGATGACCAGAAAAAGGACTCTGGAAAGGTATCACAGCTATTAAGAGCTGAGGTCTTGATAGTTACTAAGGACCAGCAATTGCTTTGAGTATGCATCCAGTATATTAATAGGGAGAAAGAAGAATCTTTGTCTGAAACAGTGCCCAATGAGGTGGTGGAGGCCCCATCTCTGAAGACATTCAAAGCCAGGCTTGATGAGGCTCTGAGAAACCACTGCAGGGGATTGGACTAGATGGCCCTTGAAAGTCCCTCCCTACCTTATGATTCTATGAAATCCCTCAATATAGTAATAGCTTAGGAAAACTAAAGAAAATGCTCCTTCCCAAAGTGAAAAATCATTGTTATAGTAAACACCAGAGTCACATACTGAGTCTGGATGGCCACAGGACTGCAGTGGCACTACAAGTACCAAGTTTAATTTCGATTTACAGGTTCAGTCCTGCAAGAGTCCTTCCAGCATCTGGGCTTAGGTCTGCAGATTTGCCAAGGCAGGGATGTGTGTTCAGAATTATCTGTGCAGATAAGGGAAAGAGGTAAAGAGGGCTGAACTGGCATAAATGTTGTGGAAGGCTCCAGCTAAAGCTGATGCATGGTCTGCTTCAAAATATTGAGAGATTTTGCTGCCTCACTCACAGAATCACAGAATATCAGGGATTGGAAGGGACCTCAAGAGATCATCTAGTCCAGTCCCCGTACCAGAGCAGGAACACCTAGATCAGGTCACACAGGAGGGCATCCAGATGGATTTTGAATGTCTCCAGAGAAGGAAACTTCACAACCTCTCTGGGCAGCCTATTCAGTGTTCTGTGTCACCCTTTTTCAGATTCCTGTGCAACCTCCTGTGTTCCACCTTGCATCCACTGCCCCAAGTCCTATCAATGGAGGTCACTGAGAAGAGCCTGGCTCCATCATCCTGTCACTCACCCTTTACATATTTATAAATATGAATGAGATCACCCCTCAGCCTCCTCTTCTCCAAGCTAAAGAGACCCAGTTCCCTGAGGTGAAAAACCCCCTTTTTCTTTCAAAGGAAACTGCAAGCCCAATTGCATCTCAGATGTAATGCATCTCACAGTCACCTTTCTCTCTGAAATTCAGCATGACATGAGGACATTGGAAAGAGCTGCAGGCTGGTCCCATCACTTGGGTCTAACCATGCATCTCTGCCTCTTCCTACACAGCAGAAAATGGTCAAGTGCATTTTGTTAAGACAGGAGTGCAGAGAGGGGAAAGGTGGGAAGGCTGCAAAGAAATGTAATGCAACATGACCTGGGCCTGATTCAGAGCTCAGAAGAGCTGATGGAAAGACTCGTAGAGAGCCTTGGATACCATACCAGAGGGTTTGTAACCACAATCCATGGGGAGTTCTAGGACTCACCTCCACCACTGCACAGTGTGCCCTTGTCTTCATGCCAGGTGGAGCCAAATTTTGCCAAAAACCTTGTTTGTTATTGTTATTATTGAAAGAAGTATTTTCACAGCAGTGAAGGTCAGCTACGAATGATGACTCACTTGCACCGCAGATCTACACAAATAGCATGTGCTAAGATTACCATCTGGTATAACAATCTACATCACAAGACTCCACATTTCCTGTTACCCAGGGTAAGTAAATTTCAAGCATGAGGGAAAATTTTAGCAAGTTTCCCCCCAAGTACCTTTGCAGAAAGAATAATGTGGCTTACACAGAGGGGGGAAGAGAGAGGGAAATTATGAGGTAAATGCTATTCCCTTCCCTCCTGCCCCCTCATCTCCCAAGAAGAAAAACATATTAAGTTTGCAGTTCTCATTTCTATCAGACTTAAAAAGTCAAATCTATGTAATGAATACCTGCCTGGAGGGAGTTCAGCAGGACACCGACAGTCAGTTTTTCTGGACACTATGTGAAATGCAGAATGTATGTTTCTCTTGCTTCCTTTCTCTCTCCTTCTCTCTCTCTTTCTTTCCCTCTCTGTCACACTTTCTCTGTCTCTTTTTTATTATTATTAATTTAACATCAGGACAGTGTGCTAAATGCTGCCATGTGACAGGTGTCCGATACTGGCAACTGATGGCTCTCTTCTCTACACCTCATGGGGCTGAACCCTGTGTCAAGAGCACATCTGCTCCTAGCTGTCTCCAAAATGGAGGACATGCCCTGCCCCAGCTTGGCTTCAAGGGACATGTAGACCCACAGCTTCCCAAGCAGGTCACAGAGGAAAAATCAGAGATGGTGCAAATGCCTATTTATATGCATCCTGGCAGCCTGGCTGTGGCAGCAGCTGAAGTTCTTGTCCCAGTCAGAATGGCAGCCACAAACAATACATTCACCCAAGCAAGCAAGGGAGGAAGAGGCTTTCTGTGACAGTGCCTGGTTTATATCAAGCCTGACATTGCTCAATAAAGTTTCTCAGTTCCACTGAGCATTGCTTTTCCATCTCCCTCTGTCCTATCTGCCCTTCTCATCCTGCTCATGTGAGAGGAGGTCACGTTCCTGCTGGAAGCCCAGTATGGGGCTGAAGCCATCTCCTAGGATGATGCCTCAACCCTGCAGTTTGCTGGTTGTCTATCACTACAGGTCTGACCTGACACCTTGTCCCTCTCCTCTCCAGTTCCAGTCAACTTCCATGAGCCTGCTGCTGGCCAGCCAACCAAGGGACACAGGCTGGCTCCTCCTCCAAAGAAGCTCCCAAAACACATGGCTCTGGGATCTGGCAGGAGCTGAAAGAAAGACCTGAGCCTGGGAGGAGAAATAGATGTCTTTTCCAGACAAAACAGAGATTAATAAAACAAATAAATAAATAAAGCTGGGCAAGTCACCAGATGCAAAAGACACTGTGCATGAATGAGGTGGCTGGGAATCCCCTTTGGGATACTGGCAAGTGTTTCTTTGGCCTCGGGGAGTTAATGATGTCTTTCACCCTGTTTCAATTCTGTTCTGTGTCAGCTGCAGAGAAACAGGCCTCTACAAGGACAAGGGAAATTTCATCTCTTGCTCACATTTGAGCCAAAACACTTCTTTTTTTTCTGTTCCTTTATTTGCATAGGAAATGCTGTGGTGGAAACTCCAGGAGACAGGGAGACAGCAGGGAAAGAAACACAGAAATAAAATGAAGCAGAAGTGCCCTTCTCTCCCAGGCATTATCACCCCTCCTGCCTGCCCTGCCCTGGCACACTCCTTCCAAATTTCTCCGCCAAAATTCTCCTTTCCATGACTCACACATGTTTTAACCCATCTCAGGGGCAGTACTGATGCCCACCCACAATTAGATCTTCAGCCAGGATAAACTGGCATTGCTCTGTTAAACAAGTCTGAGATCATTGCCATCTGAGGAAAAAACTCTTCAAAGTGAGGAGTAGGTTTCTACCACATCTTTATCTGTCTAACTTGCAGTGAATGGGGAAAGATCAGATCAGGTCTAGGTCTATTGTTATTACTTGTAATGTAACTGCAGCTTTCTAAATTGGAAAAGAAATAAGTAATGTAGAGATTATGAGTTGAAACTGCAGTCTGCTTGGTCAACATTTTAATCCATGGCATCAACATAGAATCAGAGAATAGTTTGGGTTGGAAGGGACCTTAAAGATCATTGAGTTCCAAATCCCCTGCAATAGTCAGGGACACCTCCCACTAGATCAGGCTGCTTAGTGCCTTGTCCACCCTGGCCTTAAACACCTCCAGAGAGGGAGCATCCACAACCTTTCTGGGCAACCTGTTCTACACCAGCCTCACCAAAAGGGATTTCTTTCTTATAGATAGCCTGAGTATCCCCTCTTCCAATTTACATCCATTATTCCTAGTCCTCCCATCACATATCCTATTAAAAAGTCCTACCCCTGCCTTTCTTTAGGTCCCCTTCAGGTATTGAGAAGCTACTATGAGGTCCCCCCTGTGCCTTCACTTCTCCAGGCTGATCAACTCCAACTCCTTCAGCCTGTCCTCATAAGGGAGTTGCTCCAGCCCTTTGATCATCTTTGTGGCATCTATATATAATGTAAACTGGCAGACTTTTGTGCATCAGCTTCTGCATCTTTGTAATAACTGCTGCTAAGATTCACCAAAAGGAGAGCTCTCACATCCCGCACCTCCTCTTCGGTTCAAATAGCCTGCAAGTGCAGGGGTCGCAGCTCAAAGTAAGGAAGACATCAGACAGTGAACATGAGAAAAAACTCAACTGTTACACATTGGATTCAGGATAGCTACAGGGTTTTTTCCACCCTGTTGATCTAAGGAAATTTGGAGAAACATCAAAGAATGAAATGCAGGAAAATGCATTTGCATGAGCTAGTAATATACACATCATAGTGTTCCCTTTGACATCCTCAGGAACCCATTCAGGGATCGTGCTGCTTAATGTCTTAATTATATACAATGGAGTTGAGTGCACCCTCAGCAAGTTTGTAGTTGACACCAAGCTGAGTGGTAAAACCAATACAAGGAGGAAAGGGTGGCCAGAAGGATAGAGTGTCATCCAGAGGGACCTGGACAATCTGGAAAGGTGGGTCCATGTAAAACTCATGAAGTTCAACAAGGATGAGTGGAGGGTGCTGCACCTGGGCTGGGCCAATCCTCATTATCAACACAGACTGGGGATGATGTGATAGAGAGCAGCCTTGTGGAAAGGGACTTGGAGGTACAGGTATATGGAAAACTGGACATGAGCCAACATGAGTTTGCAGCTCAGAAGGCGAGTTATATCCTGGGCTGCATAAGAAGTGGCATAACCAGAAGATTGAGAGAGGTGCTTCTGTCCCTCTACACTGCTCTGGTGAGACCTCACTCCATCCATCTCTGGAGTTCTCAGCACAAGAAGGACGTGGGTTGGAGCTGGTCCAGAGGACAAGGATGATCTTCAGGGGACTGGAGCAACTCTCCTATGAGGACAAGCTGAGAGAGTTGGGGCTGTTCAGCCTGGAGAAGAGAAGGCTCCTGGGAGATCTCATAGTGGACTCCTAGTGTCTAAAAGAGGTCTGCAGGAGAGCTGGGGAGCATTTGGAAGGGTAAACACATGTAGCAATAGGATGAGGGGCAATGGTTTCAAACTAGAGCAGGACAGGCTTGGACTAGATGTTAGGACGGAATTCTTTTACAATGGGAGTGGTGAGACACTGGAACATGCTGCCCCAAGAGATGATGGAGGCCCCATCCCTGGAGACATTCAAGGCCAGGCTTAATGAGGCTCTGAGCAATCTGATTTAGTACAAAATGTGCCTTCTCACTGCAGGAGTGTTGGACTAGATGACCTTTGAAGGTCCTTTTCAACTCATTCTATGATTCTATGATAATCAAGGCCTGACTCAGACTTGGATTGATGTAAATCAGACCTCCCTTCAAAGCACTGAACTAATGCAGCAAATGGAGATCTGGCATGAAGTCCTTATGTTCATCAGGACCATTTGAGATGTGATGCAGTTGTTGTTAACTTCATGGCTTAATGAACTAAAGCAAAGTGCCTGATCACCCAATTAATTTGATAGAATTTTTTAAAATTATGAGGCAGTGGACAAAACAGATGGGAATTTAAAAGTCAGGCAACTGTAGGAAAGCTAGAGGTGAAAAATAGGAGATGGGGTGATGCATTTTTAATGCTGTTCCCTTAGTATGGTCTAAACTTGTCTCTGAAAGTTAACTACCAAGAGAAGAGATTTCATTAGGAGCTCTGCAAGAAGAAAACTGTGGCTTCGGCACTTCTGAACTTCTCTGAACATATGATCCGTTTTCTGGTGAATCCAAACCTTTGATCAACTTTATGAGAAAGAAAATATTTAATGAACTGGAGATGTTAGTTATGAGCTCTCAAGCAATTTTATACCCTAGATAATGCATATAAATGAATAAAATTTAAAGGCTATCTTATAACTCTATAAATATCCTGAACTATCCTTTTTAATATTTCAAATTCTTTTCCTTCATTTGTTTTATAGCATGGAATGTAAACCCTCTTCACATATTCATGGTCTTTTATGGCATAAAGCAAACCAAATTGTGAAGAAACCAGCAGAAATTTGCAGAGGTTGTACGTTTCTAACAAGTTAAACCCTTCTATGTTTGTTATTTTGATCAAAATTTGTTCAGATCAGCAATTGATTTTGGTTTTATGCTTTCTGTGATTTGCTGCTTTTTTTATACTCTCTTTTTTGGACCATTATGCTTCAAGACTAGATATAAGAAAGAACTTTATGGTGAAGGTAGTGAAATACTGGAAGAGGATGCCCAGAGAAGTTGTGGATGCCCCCTCCCTGGAGGTGTTTAAGGCCAGGCTGGACAACCTGATCTAGTGAGAGGTGTCCCTGCTTATGGCAGGGGGTTGGAACTAGATGATCTTTAAGGTCCCTTCCAACTCAAACTATTCTATGATTGTAAGACTTGACCCTGCATCACCAATGCTGAGTAGAAATTTATCAATGGCTTGCTAAAAAATATGTTCATTGGTCAATGTCTTTGAAAGATGACTTTAGATATCTTGATTGTTGATTGTCTTGGTTTTTAGAAAAAGGTGAATCCCAACCCTCTTGAACTACACAATCATTATGACTCAAAGACAGGCACCCCAAATGCCTACTTGCTTTGGTAAATGCTGCTTGTTTTGCAAAGCTGTCCATCAGCATGCTAAGAACCTCTTCCCTTTGATGTTATAAGGAGAGCTAAAATAATTCTCCTTTAGATTTTCACAGATAATGTAGACTAAATTTTACTTTTGCATTATTATCAGTACACTTCGACTAACAAACTAGAGGCTGTTTCTTGTATGCAACTAGACAAATGTCCTAGACAGAGAGAATGCTAAAACTTCCAAATTAATTTAGTTACTCAACCAGCAGGTAGGCTAAATCCAGCAGCTTTGAATGTGCTTCAATTCCTTCACAGTCTGTGAGCCTATCTGTAATACCTTCTGCTTCCATTTTGTGAAGTTTCATGCAAAACCCATAAGCCTCAGCAAAAAAAATCTTCAGTTCCCACAGAGACTTACATTTCAAAATGATGCTCTGTACTAGCAAGTCATATTTTTTCCTGGACTTTCACATATGGCAGTATTTATCTTCAAAGTTTTCCTCTTTGGCTCATAGGCCAGTTTGTAAACCAGATGGTCTTGTGTGGCCTAATTGTAAGATGATTTGTTGTGTGATTCAGTAGCATTGTTTATTTGTACAGTGGTTTGTTGGAATTTGTAAACTGCATAATATTGTTTTACTGTGTTTTCTTTTATGAAGGAGCCACATCTTGCACTGGCATTTGCGGCGGCGATTATAATTACATGTAGTTCTCAAGATACTTTGATCTCTGTTTGCTTGCTGCCTTAAACTAGAGATAAAAACACAGCATTTATCATTTAAGCAAGGGAAATAGTGCTGGATCCAGAGGCTGAGTGAATGCACTAAGTCTTATCTTAAAAAAAACCTACCAGAAGTACAAGAAATAGACAAATGAGATGTTAATTGAATGGAGAAAATTTGATGGCTTTTTGAGCAGTCTTAACGTCTTGATTGTCTTGGACCTAGTTTTTGTCCCCTTTTTAACAAGCCCTCTTTCATATGGTTTCTGCAGAAATCTTTGCTTTCTGGAGACAAGAATAGTTTTGCTCTACTTGTCCACTGCATATGGTTACTTGTATTCATGAAAGTGTCCCTTAGCTGTGAATAGATTTAGGCTGCCAAGTCTATAAAAAGATCTAAGAGTTTTCTGAACTTCCCACCATGTTTATATCATGAAAGGTGTCTCTAGTGGGCTGATTTTTTTTTAGTTTCTGGTAGGCAGACTTTTTGAATGGTGACAGCAACTGGGAGCTCTATACTAAGAAATACTTTAGAGAAGTGAGGCTCTGAGTTTAGGAAATTGGTCATCTTTCACTTTGGGGACCCCATCTGCAAATAAACCCACTTGGAGTCAAATATCAGCTGCCAGCTGTCTATATGGTAAAATAATGCACACAGCTCAGTGTCATACTCTTTTTCAAGGGGTGTCCACATCATATAGAAGAAAATCAACACCATGCACTCATGGCATTGATACAGCCAAACCTCAGAAGACAAACTGCAGAAGGAAGAGATACAAGAATCAGATTTGTCATTTAGCCTCTGGAAGCAGTTCCCTTCAGGCAAATAGAAAAATTTGGTAAGAATTAGGATTATTTTTACTACAAAGATACTGAATATTCAACCTCTATCATGTAATTTACAACAGATTTGGAATAAAGCAAAAGAATCACAATCTTGTAAACAAATCCTATAATTATTCCAGAAGGAAACATGGGTGCAATGATGATTCACACAAAAAAAGGCTGATTGACCTTCAGTTTTTATTTGGACATTTGCTACTTTTCATTCCTTTACACAAACACATTCTGTGGAAGATTACTCTTGAAAAGATTTCAAAGGAATGGATCAAGTTCAGAGACAGACACATACCAGTAAGTAACCCAAGTTCATGATGAAGCCGAAACTAGACTGTGATGAACTACTCCCACACAATGCCTGGCCAGGCTTGGGATGAGTCATCATTTTTTTCATGCCTTGACAGAGATAGTCACTGCTCTTGTACTTTCCTAAGCTTATGTACTTTTCTCATTCTGCCTCTTCATCTCTGGAGATGCATCTCTTCCAGTCCGTGTTCTTTGTGGTCACTTTCTGCTGAATGAAATCCCTTCATACTTCATTTTTCTCTTAGGTCAGGCAGTGATTAAACATCTAGACATGTCTGAACACAGTTTGTACTCTGTTGAGATTTACCTAATCTCAAAGGACCATCAAAGCTTTATTCTCTTGTCAGGTTGGCACTACTCAGCAGTAAATAAAAGCTCAAGTAGAGGTTAGAAGTGTAGCTAAATATTCCTTTTAGAGGTATCTGCCATCTCTTCCCATTAGCTGAGGGAGAGTACTGGATCAGACCTGTCTCCAGATAGCCTTCTTGTTAAAACAGTTATACAAGTGGACCATTTCATCCTACAGATAGATTTGTTTTTATTTCTGGAGAGAATATTATTGAAGCTGAAAAAATTTTAGATGATTAGCTATTTATTTTTCCTTCTTTCATTTTTTTTCCTTCTTTTATTTTTTTTTCCTCAGTAAGAGCACTAGAGTCTGACATTTTCATTCTTGTTCCTTCAGTACAAAAGAAAGAAGACAATGGCTGTTTCACTTGAGAAACTTTTTGCTGTATGCCACAGGCATGGGGAGAGAGGCCATTCCTCTGAAGAGAGCTTATTCTCCATTGAAAAGCTGCAAAGAGCACAACTTCATTCAGTGCTCCCTTTCAGGTATTCTGCAGATTCTAGCAGATGTTGCCATAGAATCACAGAATAGTTTGGGTAGGAAGGGACCCTAAAGATCATCTAGTTCCAATCCCCCTGTCTGTGGCAGGGACACCTCCCACTAGATCAGGTTGCTCAGTGCCTTGTCCAGCCTGGCCTTAAACACCTCCAGAGCAACCTCTCTGGGCAAACTCTACTTGGCTCTTGTGAGGCCCCATCTGGAGTACTGTGTCCAGGTGTGGAGCCCTCACTACAAAAAATATTCTGG
>VZTY01008608.1:160389-176731 GCA_013400935.1 Turnix velox | reverse complement strand
ATCCATTATTCCTAGTCCTTCCATCACATATCCTATTAAAAAGTCCTACTCCAGCATTTCTGTAGGTATTGATAAGCTACAATGAGGTCCTCCCTGAGCCTTCTCTTCACCAGGCTGAACAACCCCAACTCCTTCAGCCTGTCCTCATAAGGGAGCTGGTCTAGCCCTCATCTTCTGCTCCAAGAGCTCAGTGTCCTTCTTATGTTGAGGGCTCCAGAACTGGACACAATACTCCAGTTGTGGCCTCACCAGAGCCAAGTAGAGGGGCAAAATCACCTCTCTTGACCTGCTGGTCACATTTCTCTTGATACAACCCAGGATTTGGTTGGCCTTCTTGGTTGCAAGCACACACTGGCAGTTCGTGTAGAGTTTTTCATCCACTGACACCCCCAAATCTTTCTCTTCAGAGCTGCACTCAAGCCCCTCTTCACTCAGCCTGTATCTGTGCTTGGGATTGCCCCAGCCCAGGTGCATTCAAAATATTTTCTGGTTTCAAACATTTCTTTATAGTCAGAAACACTGGAAGCTTGGTTTCATATTTGAAATTAAAAATTGATATGCTAAGCTAACTATATGACTGCAACAACCAAGAGTGTGTATGCTTGAATTCTGCTCTCAAAATGAGGTACGAGAGCAAAATGTTTCTGATTGGAGAATATAAGGCAAATGTACTTCCTATTCCCTCAGAAGTTAAAGATATATGCTACAGTTTTGCAGATAAATTTATCTCTGCTCTGAATTCCAAAATCAAAAGTTCACCCTGAAAATTAGTTGAGAAAGCTGCAAGCAACCAAAAAGGATACTTCCTCATAGCTATAGCTATGTAATATACACAGTACGAGAACTGAATCTAGCATGAAAGAATGTTATTGTCAATATTGCCAGATTAAATAAAAATTATTTACTAGGTCTTGTAAAATATATTATAAATATATAACTGAAGAGATAATAAGAAGCATTTCCTTCTTCAGAACATTGTAATATTCTTTATTTTTCTGGATTGCAAATATAAAACACACCTGTAATAGAGAAAGAATCATGGTATCATACCCTTCATTGGAAGGGACCTTTCAGATTATCGAGTCCAACCATCAACCCAACCCAGCTAAAACCCCTTACTAAGCCATAAATCTAAACATTATGTCTACTCATGGCAAATACCTCCAGGGATGGTGCCTCAACCACCTCCCTGGGTGACCTGTTCCAGTGCTTAATAAGCCTTTCAGTGTAAAATTTTTTACTAATATCCAGTCTAAACCTCCCCTGGCATAACCTGAGACTGTCCCATCGTGTTCTGTCACCTGTTTCTTTGGGGACCAACCCTCATCTCTCTACCATCTCCTTTCAGGTACTTGTGGAGAGCAATAAGGTCACCTCTGAGCCTCCTCTTCCCCAGCTCCCTCTGATGCTCCCCATAAGACATTCTCCATCTCATCAGCTTTGTTGCCCATCTATGGACAAATTCCAGCAGCTCACTGTCTTATTTGTGGTGAGGGACTCAAAACTGGACACAGTACTCAAGGTGGGGTCTCACCAGTGTCGAGTACAAGGGGAAGTTGCTTTCCTCACCCTTCCCTGTGACTGAAATGACAGAGTAAACACTACTTGCACTCCTGGTTCCAGTCATCCCAAGGCCCAGGATTCTCTCTTGATTGCCCTGGGGTTTCTTACCAGCTCATCTCTGCCTGTCTAAAAAAGTAATAGCATGTAACAAAGATGCTAAAGGGCTGAACAGTAAGATAGTTGGTTGAATGAGTCCATGAGGGTCTTGTGGAGATCAAGACACAATGTTTTTGCTTTATTTACATGGATGGCCCCTTCTGAGAGTGTGTTTAACATCCTGCTTTCTGCCCAGACTGCAGAACACCTGATGTGTTACAGCACTGCTTTAAGGGACCTGGCACTAGAGAAATCCAAGGATTCAGTGCTTGAGTTCTCTTCCTTGTGATACTCACTGAGATTTCAGCTCCCTGATAGACACCATCTGTTACCACAAAGTAGTGGAGGAAATTCTAATACCGAAATAAGGGATAACAGCCAGGAGAGCAGTTGGAGGTGCTTAGCTACAGGAAAAGTTAATTAAGGTTATCTTAACAGCTCATTTAAATAATAACTCCTGACTGAAAATGATCTCTGAATGTATCAGTGACTTTCAGTTACTCCTAGGTAAATTTCTACCTCCCTAAAGTCTCCCCTGTTCCAAGACAAAGGATGAGAAATGAGTTCAACCCTTTGTGCTATGGAAGCACAGCCAGGTCCAAAGCAAAAAGTACAATAAAAACTAGTCCAGTTTTCCTGTGGCCTTGTGTAGGGTCTATACTTTATGCTGATATAAACCTTCTGTTGTGTTCTTCTTTCCTGCTCTCCTTCCTGTGACCCAGCTTTGTGTACATCAGTTGGCTGCATTTGACACTACAGATCTGGAATGATTCACCTCCTGGGTTATCCATCATAGCTGGATATCTATGGGAAAAATAATGAAGTTATGTCATATTCTTATTTAGAGTCTTTTGGCTCTTTTTGTAACTCACTGCTTCATAGACAAAGCAGAGGAAACTATATTTTAGAATATCTCTAAATCCCCCCCAGATGTTCACACACTAACCCACACCACCTCTTTGAGAACAGGTTACACACTGCAGAGTTATGCAAAACTTGCCAATGAACTGCTGCTTATTTTGTATTTACACTTTTCTAAAAGGAAAAAAAAAAAGTGCAGGTTTTTTTCCAGATAAAGATATTTTCTGCTTTTGATGGATGAAATTAGTCTGCATATCCTTGGAGACTGAAAACAAGTTTACACTTGGAACTTGAAGCCATCAATTTGTTTCACATGAGCTCCATTAGATGGCAAACAAACGACCACTTAATCCTGTAATCCTATAATGCTGGTCCTTTAATCACTGCAGAACAAGATGAGCTAAGGTGTGCTGTCCCACTACCAGATGTGTAGGGACACTTGGACTGTCTCTGATTGTCATAACTGTGAACAGCAATTAGATGCATACATCTTTGTGCTTGAGGCTTGCATGTGACACCTCCAGAGTTATTAATTGCAAGAACTTCTGGCATCCTTAAGCTAAAAGCCTTCAGAAGTAAATTTGGTGAATAAAGGTTTGTTATAAATCAGTTGCAGGGATTAGAATTAACTGATTTTTGTAAACATGGTCTGTGTTTGAACACAACATCAGAACCCCAAACACCAGATTTTCAACTTCAGTTAAATATGGACTTTGATTTGATAATTTCTATTTAGCTGGATGTAATTGTATGTATATCTGAGCCTTGAAAAGCTCTCTACTAAGAAAAAAGAGACTCGGGTAACATTTGCTTTGTTCCCTTTCTTGTGGCAAATGATTTTGGTATCAATTCTGCAGCTCTTTTAATTGGTATCTGCCTACAGGATGTACAAACACTGCTAAGACCAAGACATTAGTGACCATGACCCTTCTTCCATTCCTGCCATCATCTTGATTTGGCCCTAAAACATCCTATTCAAAGGAAGCATTTGTTTCTTGGACCATCATATGTTTTAAGAAAGGCTTATACCTCAGGGGTTCTGTATTAGATTCCAGCAAGTTACTTCATTAAATGAGTATATCGAATTTGATTGGAAGTTCTCATCAGCTTTCTGTTTCATTTAATTTTATTTTTATATAGATGAAGGAATTGCTGTTACACCCATAATCACTGACAAGCCAACTACATTACTTCACATCTACTTTATAACCACACATAATTACATAACCTCTTCATTTATTTTCTTCCAGAAATCATGGCTCCTCATAGAATCTGTTCTGTCTGATCTAAGAGGCAGATTTTGGCCTAAAAAAGGGTTTTCAAGATATTGACAGATTTTGGATTTTTTCCTGTATTTGATATTCCACATATATTAACCACAATTTGGTTCAATCACAGCAGCAAGGACTTTACTGATACAGTCTGGAGAGGCTGTGTTAGTGAAAAGGGAAAGACAATCATTCCCTCCTCAGGCTATAACATTTCTCTTAGCACACTATGTTCCCTCCACTTTGTTCCTCTTTAGTCATAGGCTCCACAACCCATCTAATAAAATGTCCAATCAACATTCCTCCTCAGACCCTCCTGTTCATTGAAGACAGGATTACAGAGTATTCTCACATCACTTGTGAGGGCTACCTTGGGTAAAAATGAGTCTTGCAGCTTACACCCGTGTCAAAGCACATAGCTGGGGAACTAAACATAGAAAGAAAACTAGTATGGGCATTTCAGTTTTGCAGGACCACGGTAGATTCACAGAAAACAAATAAGGCAGATTACTACAGGGCTAGAGACTAACTAGTGAGATGGCCCCTAAAATTGGTTTTAGTGCTCATCCCAAGTTGCATTCTTAAACATATTCATAGACTGCAGTTTCCATTTGTTATAATTTATCACAGCACCCCAAAGAATCTGACATAAACATATTCTTTCAGTCATGTCAAGAAATGCAACGCACCTCTTAGATCCCAGAGCAGACACAAGTAAGAACAGGTGTTCACTCCTTCTCATCCTAAGTCCCAAGTCTGGAAGCATTTGTATATTTATTATTATCAACTTCCTCCCATCAGTTTTGTTTATTTAAGTGACCAGAGCTGCAGAATATCTGTTGAAGTAAAACTACACTATGAGGCTCCTTAATTCTTTTTTGCTTACATAATGCAAAAGTGTAGACCACATGGAGAAAGGCTTAGAACAGCTAGGAAATCTATTTTCCATCAGAAAAAAACCTCCACTTCCACATGGCTATGTGGCTGCTGCTGGCAAACTGCAATTGGTGAGGCAGTTGAGTACCACAATTTCTTGTGCTCTTCTAGCCAGTGACATAGCAGTTAGGGTTGAACCACAACTTCCTTGAAGTGGACAGGGCTCTGCAGGGTCTCCAGCCCAACCTCCTGCTCAGAGCAGGCTGCCCAGAGACATTCCTAGTTCCAGGGATGAGGATGTTATGCCTTCTCTGGGTAACCAGCTCCAAAGTTTGGCTATCATAGAACAGTTTGGGTAGGAAGGGACCTTAAAGATCACCTGGTTCCAACCCCCCTGCCATAGGCAGGAACACTTCCCACTAGATCTAGCTGCTCAGTGCCTTGTCCAGCCTGGCCTTATCATCACTGTAAAAATACTTTCTTCTGCAAAGACAGAATTTGCCTCATTCCAACTTGTATCTTCCCCTCCTCTTCTTATGACTGTTTGGCATATAAACCCAGTAGTTTTGCTGGTCTCCACTGAAGGACACAGTGGTGTGGGACTGTTTAATGCATGGAAGCCAGGAAACAGAACACCTTCTTGCCTCCCACAGTACTACAAAAGGAAGGAACTAGTTGGAGATCCTTTGCCAGAGAAGAAAGACCGTGAAACTGGTGCCTGCTCCTGGCCAGGGCAATATCTGTCTTCTACACACACAGGACACCACTGCTGCTCAGAGCAGTCAACCAGAAGCCACTTTTTGCCTAAAACCCAAGATATATACTGCAGTGGCTGAGAGGAAAGCAACCCTCAGAGCCCACATCATTCTTGATGGCTGTTCTTCAGCCTATGCCAGACCACATCAAGGTCACACATGCTAAAATACCCACCTGATTAGGCTTTGCAGAGATCAAGCTGAGCTAGAACTGAGGAATCACCTAGACCAGAAGAGCACTGCCATACAAAAGCAACAACAGCTTTTAATTGAAATAATTTATTTACCACTAGAGCACCACAAAAACAGACATACAATGTGTTAAAATACAGAGTAATCAATCACCAAAGTACAACACAGCTGTCCTTTTAAGTTCTGGGTTTTTTGTCTCCTTTAAACCATACCAACCATAGAATCGTATTAATGCTAAACACATTGAAAGTCCTACCCGACCTGGCTAAGTGCTAAGATTTCCCCTCAGCCCCAGTTAATCCCTTGGGTCTGATCATTCAGCATCCTGAACATTTCCCACCAGTCCTCAGTGACTTTGCTTGGCCAGTGGCAACATCTCGTTGTGATAAGGCTTCTGATGCAAAGTCCTGAATCTGTTGCAGACCTGTCTAAACATCCTTCAAAGGAGATTTGTAGTAGACCCAAGCAGTGCATAGGACTCACAGTATCCCACTTTTTAGAGGAGAATTTGACCCATGAGTTCTGCACATTGAAGGATCAGGCCTAATATCCTTGTTAAAGGGAAATTCTTTTCTTACATTAAAAAAAACCCAAAAAATTGTAGGAGCTCTATAGTAGAGTTTTTCAAATACTATCGGGGGAAAAAAAAATTTTAAAAAAAAGAGTACCCAATCTTGGGGTAATGACTTACAGAAATAAGGTCTTAAACTTAGAGAAAGAGTCCAAACTCAAATCAAAACTTTCAGCTGCGTCCAGCGCATAGTGAGTACAGTTGGACAACTATGCTATCTCCTGTTCCACTTTTTCAAAGCCTCAAAAGCGGTTTTGAGCTGCATTCCCATGGCAGAGAATTGCAAAAATGTTTTTAAAATGTGTTCATCCTCGTCTTCTTTCCTGTCCAACACAAATACTGTCCTCATACTGAACCTAATAAAACTAATTTTGCTGCTGTATACAACAAAATCCAGAGTATTTACTACCCTGAGGAGTTTCACTGAGTTCAGTGCATCTTCTCACTGGAGTTAAGTCTGGCTCAAGCAAGCGTTTAGCAGGATAGGTTTTTTCACTTGTTCTTCTCAACTCACTAAACGAATCAGAAGTCTGATTTACTTCCTCCTCTGTGCTAAGTCCGTGGGTGGTATTAGATCATCTGTGGGGCTTCATTTCCATCTAGACAACAAGCACAAGCTCTACTGGAGTCTCAAGGAGCCGCATGTGCAAAGAAAATCACTGTGGCACTTCAGCTCTGCATCCGCAAGAGGCTGCACTTCTTAAAGCTGGAGCTGACATTAAAGCTGAGGAGCATCCCCCCAACACTACTTGGGTCAGTGAGAGAAAATGTCCTTCTCATCCAAGAAGTATGTTTCAGAAGCAGTTTTACAGCTTTGCTGTGAAAAAACATGGCATCACCATGTGAAATGAACTCAATGTGCCACCTTCATGGTATTTTTTTTTAATTACTTAGTTTGGGTCTTTTTTTTTTTTAAACTGGACATGACATAGGTATTTTCTTTTTACTCACCCTACACTATTTAAACATGTGTAGCAACAAAATCCTAGGAGCCCCATCTTCCTTTTACTTTAACAGGAACCTTTAATGCAAACTCAGATGATAAAAAGTAAGAAAAAAGGCAAACTCACAAGTATTAAGGGTCTGATCCTGCTGATCTTCACACACATATCAATAGCCTAAAAAGGCCTGCTGTGCCACTGCACAGGTTGAAGGCAAACCTCTGTTACCTGCATCAGGAGCAAGTTCAGTCCCACAGATCAACTGCAGGAGCAACTTTTTACTTGTGTGTAATGTTGACACAAAGCCCATCCTTCTAAAGCTCCTCTCAGGACATTGACGCAGCAGATGCTTCCTAGCAGCCTTCTGCACAGCAGTGAACATAATTCTCTGCAAGGGTTTGCTTTGCCTCAGCTGGACTAGGGCACCTCTTCTTGCAACAAGTGTTCTCCCTGCCCATAAGTTTGAGCGTCTACAGCCAAAAGGGAATAAAAAGGTCTGGGAATGGGAAGTGCATCGGGATTTAAGTGTTACAAAGAGGGACAGCTAAGGGAGGAGGAGAGGAGGTGGGGAGAGACTGCTCTAATCCATCCTTTTTATAAAACAGAAAAACGGAGTCAGGTAGCTTATGTCATAATGATGAACAATATAAAAAGCACATGTATAGCAATTATTATAAAACATGTATTTGTAGTGCAAGTCAAAATATAGGGACTCTACTCATACTGGCCAGCTAAAGGGAAACACATGATTCTGAGTGATCCAAAAAAAGAGCCCCAAATTCAAATTCAAACTCATGAGAGCTGATATTATTACAGAGTACAAAAATATGGTGAAAATTTACATATTAAGTACTTAATTTTTTTAATAGTTTACAAATAAAGATCTACAGATATGTTTCCAATTATGCTGGCTTTTACTACCCACCTATGGTAATACTCTAGGTATGGTTACATATACCAAAAAGAACAAAAAAACCCCATAGCATAGCTATACAGCAATGTATTAAGGTCTGAAGATTAGACCAGTATATGTTAAATATTTTACTGGTTTACTAAACTGACATTTAAAATCATTTACAGCAAAAAAAAAAAATCTTATAGACTTGTCTTTGAGACTGAAACAGTGTCCTTTATTAGTAAAATATTCAGTATTTAAAACAAGGGTTTGAGACCTTACAAGAAGCCTTTCTAGGCAGCTGGCATGAAAAATAGTTATTTAAAGGCAAAGTTTCTCAACAATGTAGTAACTGATTTCTATTTTAATTGAACTAGACTATTCATTACTTCTCTGATTCTTTTGAGCTTGTGTTCCTTTAGACTTTCTATGTATTTCTGGCAGCTTATTTGGTCTCCATTTTGTCCACATTGGCTGCTTTGCTTTTTTTCCAATGGCGATATGGAAACGTTCATTTGGTAGTTTTTACACACAAATAAATAATGCACTGTTAACCCTATAGCTAAGAGGAATGGGTAGGATGCCTATTGTGTAACAATACAGAGAGATCAAGTAAGGCATGGGATAGATACAGCAACTCCACTTCATGGGATTTTCCTGTTTTTTTCCTTTCACATAGTAACACTAACAAATTTCTTCCAGTGTTTATTTTTTAAAAGGTTTGTTGTTTTTTTATTCTCTTTAACTTTGCTTCTTGTCTATCTCACACTATGTGTAGGTGAAATGTAGGATAAAGGCCTTCATGTTTTGCTTCAGATGCCAGTTTAAAAAACAAAAGAAACTTTCAAACAGTTCAGACTAGTACCGCTTTGTTTTCTTCTTTCTTTTAACACTGATGAACCTGGGGTTTCATTTTTCTTCCTTTCCTTCTCGCTCTCTCTTTTTTTCCTTTTTTTCTTTTTTTTTTTTTAATTTGAATACACACACGTCACGCTGTTGCAGGGGCAATCTCTAGCTGCATTTGCAGGACTTTACAATCATGTTGGACAGCTGTTCAATTTTGGGTGTTTTGCCAATGTAGTAGAGGATGGTGAGGGGTTCTAAATCCTGGGAAACGCAGCACGGGGAGGCAGAAGCTTCTGGATTTATGGTGTTATACAAGCTGAGTACCTAGGAGGTGAAAGAAACAAAGAGAGATTAAGACAGCTACCTCTGCCTTCCTGCAGAGCAAATTCCTTTCCGAGTTGCTTCCTCCCACTGTGCCTGAGAAAAAGCCCACGGAAAGCAGCATGAAGATTCCTGGATTTTACTATTTTTTATCCTCCTCTAGTTCAATGTGGTGCTACAATCTGCTTGAATTTCCCAAGGTTTTATCTACCCCATGTTAAAACCTCAACCAGATGTATGCCTGGAGCACACCTTGTAAGCAAAGTCCTTTGAATCAACATGAATGCTGTACTGACAAGGAAAGAAGGAACTTGAGCTTTTTATCTTTGTCTTCAAAATGCCATTTGCTGTTAGAGGATTTTGGCTTAACAAGTACACCAAAAACAGAAGAGAATCCTTCAGAGGAGCTTTCTTTTCCTCTGTTCTTCCTCTATAGCTAAGTTTTACTAAGTCCATTAATGCCCCACTGCAGACACCAGGACTAGAATTGCAGTTTCTCCTGTTGAGGATCAGCTGCAGTGAGGTTAGCAGTGCTGGAACTTTGTGTCATGTTGGGCTCATATGCATGGTTCTCTGCAAGGGAAGAATGCAGGGTAACCCACTGATGATGCATAGGTATTTCTGAGGATGACATTAATGTGTTAGCCAAACACCAAGTGACCTTTTCCTAGAACTTCGACACGAGATTTACAGCTTAGAGAGACAGAAGACCTGTTCAGGACAGCAACACTAACTACTTTATTAAGCAATTTCTGACATCTTGGGCAACTATCCATACCACGTATTTGTGACCATGACAGTTAGTCTTCCTCTTTCCTTTAAAAACAAGTTCTGCTCCAAACTGTTTACACTACTACACCACACCAGCAAAGAAGTGTACTCACCTTATTTATACCTCTGCCTGCTGACATTGCTAATAGTGCAATGCCACAGCCAGTGACTGGGTCTATATGTTCAGCAAGAACATGCTATTGTGGCTTAGAATCATAGAATACTTTGGGTTGGAAGGAACCTTAAAGATCATCGAATTCCAACCCCCCTGCCATAGGCAGGGACACTTCCCACTAGATCAGGTGGCTCAGTGCCTTGTCCAGCCTGGTCTTGAACACCTCCAGAGAGGGGGCATCCACAATCTCTCTGGGCAACCTGTTCCAGTGTTACACCACCCTCACTGTAAAGAATTTCTTTCTTATGTCAAGTCTAAATCTACCCCCTTCCAATTTACATCCATTGCTTCTGGTCCTCCCATCAGATATCTCATTAAAAAGTCCTACCCCTGCCTTTCTGTAGGACCCCCTCAGGTATTCAGAAGTTACTATGAGGTCCCCCCTGAGCCTTCTCTTCTCCAGGCTGAACAACCCCAACTCCTTCAGCCTGTCTTCATAGGGCAGTTGCTCCAGCTTAACAGACTAAAGGCAAGCAAGCTGTCCCTTGACACAAAGACTTGTCCTTGTTGGCTGATGTTGATCTGATATTTTCAGGGAAGCTTGAAAAAGGGGAGATGATATCCTTAGAATGGCTTTGAGGGTAAAATTTGTACTTTATGCCAAATGTAATGCAAATGTCTGCATCTTGCTTTTTCTGCCTACATATTTTCATTGTTGGCTGAGAGAAATAAGCACTTTACCCATCCCAAGGCAGTTGGCTAAAGTAGCACATCTCATACTTAAGAAGTCCCATCTCAGTTGACTATCAGTTCTTTAGCATCACAGATATAAAGTTCCTCCTTCATATATAAATTCTCAAAGTATGAGAATGAATACATCTTTTGAAGCAAAAGAAACATGTCTATCAGTACATTTTCATGAAACTCAGCATGGCAGCATTTCAGTAACCATGAAAAATGGCAGTTTATAAAAGTAGGTTATAATCAGGTGGTACAGTGAAACTGCCTCCCTCAGTGCTTTGCTTACTGAACTCATTGGGCCACTTTCTACTCAAGTCTATAATGAGTGTTCCCTTCCTACACAGCCTGCCAAAGCCACACCAAGCTCATGTTCATGAAGAGCATTAAAGACAACCATATCTCATATCAATGAGCACATGAAAAAAACCCATAAGTCTCCAGGCAAATACATTCCTCCTGATTGAACACTAGCTTGAGGCCATGTGTGAGTCCCTCTACAGGGCCACATTTCCCCCTCCCACCCACCTTATTTCCTGAGGTAATAAATACAGACATTGGTTATTGGTGTTGATGCCAGTTCTAGAAAAAGACTTCAACCTGTACTTATAAACCAGAAGTTGATAATTAGCAAAATCCTTACTTACCCTGCTATGTTGAGTATCTGAGCTCCATAAGTATGGGCAGGCTCCTGCACAGAAATTAGCATGATATCCTTTAGGTTCATGAATCCATTTCCAGCCAAGATCCCTCTTGAAGTCAATATAAAGTGGACGCAGACAGCAATTATCTTGCACATTCCTGGGTAATAAAATGCAGACAGGTGCACCAGTCATTAGAAAGACAACACAGGGAGTAGAAATAATCATTGCCTGCTCTGAATGACGCTTTACAGGCAAGCAAGTCTGAGTCCTAATAATTCACAGCCAAATCACACCAATAATAGCTTATACTGCAATGAAAATCATGCATAGATGTGATGTGGAAGGGTTTGCTTATGCAGGCAGAGTAGTGGAGAAGTAGTAAGTATTTTTCTCCAGATCCCACTAAGTGGCCTCTCTGAATAAGTGAGCACAGTGGAGGTGATAATTTGGCAGTAATTGTGGGGCTGATAGGTCTGGGAATCATCCAAGATTTCTAAGACCTCAAGCATCCTCATCTGCATTGGTCTCTGCGGGATGGCAGAATCCTGCTGCACGCAGACCCCATGGATCTGTGCTCTGCATAAATGCTAAATCTAAAGGAATCTAAAGGAACATGACAGGTAATTGCATTATTCCACCTCAAAGGCTGGTATTAATATGGAAAGGATACTGAATATGGAGGGATAATTACCTAAAGCAATAGGCAGCATCTAGAGCACGCTTCTTCCGCCGACTGGGCTGTTGCGACTCAAGTCTGTAGGAGGGTAATAACATTAGCAGAAGATGTGGGCTCTTCCCACTGTATTTTTTCCTATTGGACTTTAAAGCTTTCACATCACCACTGGAATATGTGTAGTCATCAATACCTTCAAAAAATACATTTGGGTGATAAACATTGTGTTGCTTTTTCTTTTTACAAATTAAACATAACCATCTCTTTAATTAAAAGAAATTCTCTCAGAAACCGGGCAACAATAGTGTCAGCTGAGCACATTTACTGGGGAAGTGAGGACAAATTTCAGTCCAAGATCCCCAAGATATTCACAGTTCTCATGTTACCTATTGTAGCAGCCCTTCACATAGTCACAGCCATTTAATGGAATTTCAGTACATTTACCAGAAATGTTGAAATAAGTAATAGAAGAGATTACTTCAGTCACTGTAACTGCATTGCTTAGCTCCAAATGCCCCAAGCAGTGATGCATTTGCCACTTAACTTAGCATTCACATCTTTCACAGCCTTGTACTTTTAAAAAACCTTGTAACACCATTAAAAATACCTCACCTGCATTTCACATTGCCTATTTCTATCCCATTAGTTTTCTCTATCAATTACATTTCTCTTTATAATGCTCTGCTACTGACAGTTAATTTAAATCTGCTATTTTTACCCAGAAAGGCAGTTATTTTAGCTCCTTATTTTGTACAGGCATGGCAAAGATTAGTGATCAAAGTACTTCTTGAACTGGCACTCACTGACTATGTATTTTTATATTCTCTTGAAACACTAACTGCCTTTATAGCTTCTTATGATGGCTAAAAGTACAGGCAAATAAGACTCCAGATACCAGCCTCTTCTAGAGTCCAAACAGCTCATGTTATGCCTGTTGATAAGATTCCTTTGAAAATCAGCTTCCTGAATCAGAATACTACCTAAAGAGAAGTAGTACACTTCTATTTTTCTAACATTTGTCATTACAGTAACCAAATATAACTACAGCACAGTCAAATAAATAACATTTCCCTTTTTGAAACCAAAACTTGAATGGCTTAAAAACACAAGGGAGCTTAGGTGACCTGGGTATATTTTATATCACCTGTCTTCTGTCCATAAGCAGCACCTATGTCCTTAATCCTAACTACACACTGATGATTATTGCTTAGCTCCTCCTCAATCCAGTCTTTAGGTTTTTATTAAGCTGACAGCACAAAAAATAGATTCTGTAACTAATATACAAATATGTTACAACAAATTCTATGTGCCAATGTAAATACATAAAGACAATCAATGATAACTCATGTAATTCTATCAGCTTAACCTGAGAATTAAACTTCTGCTGGAAGCAGGAGCACATAGACAGGATGTTGCTGTTTCTTCAACCCACAATGTGCTGGCAGAATAACACTGCAGGTTATTAATAAATGTCTGGTACATATTTGTTCATCTCTTCTCAAAGTGACTGATGAAATAACTCAGAGTAATTTGTAATATTATTGATATGACCAGACATACACACACAAAAGACATAGCTGGAGATATCCCAACACAATCCTAATTTGACTTTATAGCAGTAGCCTTCACTAAGTCTGTTAGAGTGCTAGGATGGACAGCAAAGATTTTATTTTTTAAATATTCAGCAAGTTTTCTCTTAATTATGCAACAGAGGATAGTCTAATGCAGGAAACTCTTCCTTACATCCCAAAATTGCCACTATATCTGGTGTGCATGCTACAAACTGTAGCACAGCCACTTTAGGTCATCAAAGCTGCATGCATGGGATGAGAATGTTTCCTCATGACATCTGGTTTCAGAATAGTTCAGCTGATATAGTTTTCCCTTGTGTCTTCAATACTATTTCCTACCAGCTGAGAATCAAGACTCTCAAATGAGCAAATTTTCAGTTGAATAATGTTCAGAGAGGAGTAATGGCTCTTTGTTTCCCCCTCTCAATTAGTAATACCATAATAAGTTTAATTTTAATAAGGTTTTTTCTTTTGTTACCTGCAAATCTTGCTTCAAGCTCCTCACTTTTATTTGGGATGATATAATTATTGGAAGGCACAAAGGTGCAGCATGGACAATGTAAGCTTATCTTAAAGCCAAGGTTCCTGTCTGCAAAACATAAAAGTAAGTGGAGTTGGTTTTTACACATGGAATGATCTTGAAATGCTGACGAATTAATAGAGGAGCAGCTGGGGCAGGAGTGAAGGCAAAGGGCACTTCTTGTCACCTCTGTGATGAAGCCACTCATGTACAGCCTCAGTGACATCAAAAGACAACCATTCTCCTTCAGCTCTTGTTTTAACTACTTTGCTGTCGATGTATCGCTGTCCCGGTGATGACAATTCTTTAGATTTTAGAACCTGGAAGAAATAACAAATGATTGCCTACAGATTAACATTTACCTGCTTTTCATTAAATAGGCCACAAACATTACAAAATAGCAGAAAACTCTATTACAGCTCAAGCATCTATGCAGCAACATATTCAGGTATGGTTTTGGAAAGAATTTTCTTAGGGTGTATGGGGAGAGAAAGGTGAAATAAAACATCCTAATGACATCAGCTTATTAACCCAAGCAAACCATGCCATCATATATACCTTCCTAAAAGAAATTACACAAAAAGACTGCCTTGAAAACTTGTCCTGCAACACAAGTGGTCAAGAGATCATAGTAACCAGAGCACCATAGTAACCAGAGGCTATTTTACCCTCTTCAGTAACATATTAATCAAAGCATAATATTAGACATTAAAGCCTGTATAAAGTAGGCTGCACATTGAAAACACTGTAGCTCACCCAAAACCAATCTGTATGGTATTACCTTATTAATGCCTCCAACCCTCCCAGATACTTCAGGTTAATAGTCACACATTAAACAGAGATAAAGCTATTGTCCATAGTGGGGTCATGAAAAGAGAAAGTAGTGTGAATCTTGGCCACACATGGATTTTGCAACAGGTGCTTCCATTCAAACTTTGATGCCAGCTCCAAATTTTAGCGAAGTTTGGTCTTGAGCATGCAACTAAAAAACACCTATCCAAAAAATAACCCCCAGCACCTCCCTTTCAAGACACAGCACTGCAGACCCAGAATTTCAAGTACCCACCAGTCTTCCCTGTATCTAAACTATTCAGCAAGTGATGTCCCACATCCAAGCATAGCCTATTATTTACCCTAAATCTGGGAGAGAACCAACTGGATTTAGGGCTGCTAACAGGTTTCTGGTGGCCGAGTTATTACCATGTTGATAGTTTTGCAATGCAGGAAGCTGGAACGCATTAAGTCTACTCCAATCATGATACCACGTGATGACATCACTCTAACTTTCAGCATGCCAGCTGTGCTACTTCTCATATTGTTTGGTTTTCCTCCTCTCTTTAACCATCCAAGACAATTTCCAAATGGATAACTGACAACATCTCATTGTTTCCTCCTATTTTCTCAGCCCAGACCAACCTGACATCTAGCAAAAGCTGCTAGAATAAAACAATGGTGATACTGTAGAACATATGAAAAGATACTTCAAAATGGGTGCAAAATTATGTTGTTATAATTAAATTATTGGTTTCAAAATCAAACAGAAAAGCAGGCTTGAAAAGATCAGATTCTGTCCAACATACAGTCTATTTCAAGGGAGCATCTCAAAGGTGAACAGTGCAGCTCCTATAACAGCATCTATCTTATAAGAACAGCACCATGATAAGCAATTTTCCTCCACACATTTAACAGAAAGACATAAGATGATGTCGGTCAAAGCAATCCCAAGCACAGATACAGGCTGGGTGGAGAGTGGCTTGAGTGCAGCTCTGAAGAGAAAGACTTGGGAGTGTCAGTTGATGACAAACTCAACATGAGCCACCAGTGTGCACTTGCAGCCAAGAAGGTCAATCAAATCCTGAGTTGCATCAAGAGGAGTGTGACCAGCAGGTCAAGAGAGGTGGTATTGCCCCTCTACTCAGCTCTGGTGAGACCCCATCTGGAGTTACTGTGTCCAGTTCTGGAGCCCTCAACACAAGGACATTGAGCTATTGGAGCAGGTCCAGAGGAGGGCCAAGAAGATGGTCAAAGGGCTGGAGCAACTGCCCTGTGAAGACAGGAGGAAGGAGTTGGGGTTGTACAGCCTGGAGAAGAGAAGGCTCGGGGGGGACCTCATAGTAACTTATCA
>VZTY01008608.1:121690-160321 GCA_013400935.1 Turnix velox | reverse complement strand
CCCAGAGAGGTTGTGGATGCCCCCTCTCTGGAGGTGTTTAAGACCAGGCTGGACGAGGCACTGAGCAGCCTGATATAGTGGGAGGTGTCCCTGCCTATGGCAGGGGGGTTGGAACTTGATGATCTTTAAGGTCCCTTCCAACCCGATCTATTCTATGATTCTATGACTCTATGAGTCCAGCAAATTAGTAAGTGCCCCTAGCAGCCAATGCTAAATTTTCCAGTAGAAATTGAGAGCACTCGGACACTGAACACTGGGACTCCTTTTTATGAGACAACCTTCAAAACAAAGTGTTAGCACAAGCATTTACAGAGAGTCTGGCAACAGCAAGGGGACTACCATTACAAAGAAGTGCCAGAGGGATGACAGAATAGGTAATCAATGCTGGGAAAGTCCCTGAGAAATACAAATATAACTCTGCCCTTCCCTTTGGTCTTTATCAGGTCAACTCAAGTGTTTCTGAGGATGTAATGCAGCTGTTATTCTGCAAAGATGTGCTGGGGTGGGGTGTGTGTGTGAGGCAAATGAAGCACAAGAATTTGGCTTATTTCTCTTCCTTTCTGCACAGTCATATCTTTCCAAAGACTCTAGAAACTGCATACCTCAGTTTTGGCAGTGATGTAAGGATCTAAAAGCAATCTCCTGATGTCAACTATAATTGGTCCTAGATGTGTTGTGAAGAGTCAGTTATGCCTTGGTGTCCAAAATAAGAAGTCTTTATCCAAATATCACTGCTAGCAAGAGACAAAGTCAAGGGTTGGCAGTGTGTACTTTGCATGAAAGGTATTTGGTAAAAGCACAATCATAGAATCATAGAATAGTTAGGGTTGGAAGGGAGCTTCAAGATCATCTAGTTCCAACCCCCCTGCCATAGGCAGGGACACCTCCCACTAGACCAGGTTGCTCAGTACCTTGTCCAGGCTGGCCTTAAACACCTCCAGAGAGTTGTCCTATCTCCCTATGATGAGAAACCTGTTCCAGTGCCTCATCACCCACACCATAAAGAACTTCTTTCTTATATCTAGCCTGCATCTCCCCTCTTCCAATTTGCATCTGTTATTCCTAGTCCTTCCACCACAAATCCTATTGAAAATCCTATCCCAGCCTTTCTGTAGGCCCCCTTTAGATATTGATAAAGTACTACAAGGTCCACCCAAATCTTCTCTTCTCAAGGATGAACCACCCCAACTCCTTCAGCCTGTCCTCATAGAGGAGGTGCTCCAGCCCTCTGATCATGTTTGTCACTCTTCTCTGGACCTGCTCCAATAGCTCAATGTCCTCCTTATGTTGAGTGCTCCAGAATTGGACACAATACTCCAGGTAGACATCACCACCACACTTATTCATACAACATTCATCCCCAAGGATGAGCTAAATGACAAGAAAAGTGTCTGCAGGTTTTAAAAATGTAGGGCAATGTTAGGATGTGCACTGCAGAAGAGCTAAGTATCATGTATACTATGGTATCAGTATCTGAATGTAAGGCTTCTCTCCATATTTATGCTCAATGATCCGGAAGAAAATAATTAAGAATGAGCTAAAAAGTCACAAATTAAGTATGGCATAACTCACACAATGGATATCATGGCTTAAACAGGCACTAGCAGTTCTTAAAAAAAACAGTGGTAGACTTTGAGGAGTGTCATATTTAGTGAGATTAGCCTGTCTGCTTCAATCACCTCCTGGGCTAAATATTTTTACAGTGTTAGGGTGATACATGATCTTAACTTCATGGATTGTAAGCGAGAATGATCTTCTATCTTCACCAATATAAATATATTGTTGCCTTCTTTTTCTCTTCCATCATTGCAAGTGTGGAAAGCTAATGGATGATTTTGCCCAGAGAGGTTGTGGATGTCCCCTCTCTGGAGGTGTTTAAGGCCAGGCTGGACAAGGCATTAAGCAATCTGATCTAGTGGGAGGTGTCCCTACCTATGGCAGGGAGTTTGGAACTAGATGATCTTTAAGGTCCCTTCCAACCCAAACTATTCTATAATTCTTTGATATCTGTACCCTCAGAGTCTATTTCCCTCCACAAAAATGACCTGATGAACAACTCTTCCCTTTTATTCCTACACTGCATTCCATGCTTCCATGTACACTAAAACAATGGCACTCTACATGGTGGCAAACAACGCAGCCTCTTAGTAAGAACCAAGCAGAAATTTTTACAGCTACAATGCATCCTTCAAATGAAATTTCCAGAAATTACTACACAAGATACACATTTTGGGTTTTCTCTGCCATTTTCCCCCCTTTGGCTTGCTTCTTGGTACTTTGTACTACATCTCAGGTCTTACCTTCCCTATAAGCAATGTACCTTTTTCTTCCAATATTCCCTGAAGCCTATATTCCCATTCTGTATTTACAATGTTTTTGCTCTGCTAGGACAACTACTTTTGTTGCAAACAAAAAAAAAAAAAAAAAAAAAAAGAAGAAAAGCCTTCTCTATGCCTTACAGCTTCTATGCTTAAAAGAACTCTTAATTCTTCCAACTTCACTCACTGGTCTTAGAAGAGCTATTACCTTTACCCCCAAACATTGCCTTCCTGCACCTGTAAACAGTGCCTCACCTTTCTGCAACCACATCAAACACTTATCATAAATGCTGCAGCACAACTTGTGTCTGCAGGAGTTAAATGAAGGCTTCAAAAGTAGACCTTTGTGCAAAAGAGTTTTTCGACAACTATAAATATTAATAGAAGACAAGGGGAAAAAACCTACAAGAGAGAAGAAAGACAGAGTTGAACTTTCTCAATTCTTTCTGGTACCTTGTCCAAACACTCCCCCCCTTGAAGAGGCAGAAAAAGTTTGGTATGTCTGTGTTATGACAAAGCTAGGGTTTTCTGATTGGGGGAGGTTACCATGCATCACCTGCACAGATAGAGATGACAGATTCAATCACTTGCATGAATAGGAGATAAGAGTTTCCATGCACATAATCTCATCTCCCTCACTTGCAGGCAACACATTTAAACATGCAGACATGGGCAACCAGCTGACAATGCACAACAACTGCACACGTGCAGGTGGGAGCACGCACACACCTTAACACGCACCCAAGTGAACTCTTGAAATCTACAAACTCAAAACTCAGGTTCTGCAAAATGGCCACAGCCTCTGCCAGTGTGCACTTGCAGCCAAGAAGGCCAACAATATCCTGGGTTGCATCAAGGGAATTGTGACCAGCAGGTCGAGAGAGGTGATTTTTCCCCTCTATTCAGCTCTGGTGAGGCCCCACCTGCAGTACTGTGCCCAGTACTGGAGCCCTCAACACAAGGACATTGAGCTGTTGGAGCAGGTCCAGAGGAGGGCCATGAAGATGATCAAAGAGCTGGAGCAACTGCCTTATGAGGACAGGCTGAAGGAATTGGGGTTGTTCAGCCCGGTGAAGAGAAGGCTCAGGGGGGACCTCATAGTAGCCCCTCAATACCTGAAGGGGCCTACAGAAAAGCTGAGATAGGACTTTTTAATATAGCATATGTGATAGAAGGACTAGGAATAATGGATGCAAATTGGAAGAGGGGAGATTCAGACTGGATATAAGAAAGAAGTTCGTTATGATGAGGGCAGTGAAACACTGGAACAGGTTGCCCAGAGAGGTTGTGAATGCCCCCTCTTTGGAGGTGTTTAAGGCCAGGCTGGCTGAGGCACGGAGCAAACTGGTCTAGTGGGAGGTGTCCCTGCCTGTGTCAGGGGGGTTGGAAATAGATGATCTTTAAGGTCCCTTCCAACCCAAACTATTCTATGATTCTGAATATGGGGATGTTCTTCTAAGTCTACCTATTTAGTTGGTCTCATTTTCCAAAGAATGATATTGTAATGTTGCTTTTTCTAATAAAGGGTTATCTTGGGAACATGTGCATGTGATCACATTATAAAGGGATGAGCTCAATAGGTAGATGTGCTACCAAATAGGTTGACCAGCGGATTTCTAGCCCAGTTCAAAAAGAAATTTGCATTCATTTGGAATTCCCTAAATTTTAAGAGTAAGTTGGTCTTGTCTACCCTTATTTTGGTTGGGATTCCTCCCTTTCACTGGAAATCACAATAGCCAAAAAGTTGCACAATGTCCACGTGGAGAAGAGTGACAAGTGGTGCTCCTTGCTAGGATCTGTGCTAGGACTGGTGATGTCCCATATTTTCATCAATGACACAGACAGTGGCATTCAGTGCAACCTCATCAAGTTTGTAGATGACACCAAGCTGAGTGGTGGGGTCAACACTCCAGAGGGATGGGATGTCATCCAGAGGGACCTGGACAGGCTGGAGAGTTGGACCTCTGCAAACCTCAGGGAGTACAACAAGGATGAGTGCAGGGTGCAGCACATAGAACGGGCCAGTCCTTATTACCAGTGCAGACTGGGAGGAGATGGGATAGAGAGCAGCTCTGTGGAAAATTACTTGGGGGTATTGGTGGATGGAAACCTAAAATGAGACAACAATGTGCACTCTTTGTCCAAAAGGCTAACCATATCCTCAGCTGCATAAGAAGAGCCATGGCCAGCAGGTCATGACAGGTGATTCTGACCCTTTACTCTGCTTTCATGAGATCACACCTGGAGTTACTGCATCCAGTTCTGGAGTCCTCAGCACAAGGGCATGGGCCTGTTGGAGAAGATCCAGAGGAAAGCCATGAGGATGATCAGGGGGCTGAAGAACCTCTCATTTGAGGACAGGCTGAGAGAGCTGGTACTTTTCAGCCTGGAGAAGGCTCTGGGGAGACTTCACAGTGGCCTCCCAATTTCTGAAAGGGCCTACAGGAAAGATGGGGAGGGTCTGTTTGCCAGGGCATGGAGCAATAGGGTGAGGGGAAATGGTTTTAAAGTAATCCCTGGAGACATTCAAGGCCAGGCTTTCTGAGGCTCTGAGCAACCTGATCTAGTACAGGATGTTCCTGCTCACTGTAGGGAGGTTGGACTAGCTGACCCTTGAAGGTCCCTTCTAACTCTATGAATGTTTGTTAATCAATTCTAGACTAAGAATCTTGTACACTTCACCCCCACCTTCTATCTATCTTTATCTGCAGGAGCTGCTAAACTCATATATTTTTTTCCTTGTACTCCAAAACTCTTAAAAACACCTGGGGGAAAAAATTACCTAGCAAATACCCAAGAAGGATCTCCAGATATCACAGACATGAAGCTACTTCCAGCAGATCAAGGCAAAACAAACACAAGAATATACATGCAGTTAGTCACAAAAAAGGGCTCACAAAACAGCCAGACAGATGCAAACAAAGCATTGCTCTTGCTTGTACAGCTTCACATGTTTAGGAAGACCACCCAGGGATCTTGGTGATTGATGACAGCACTCACATGCCACCCTCATAAGGCCTGACAGATTTCTGGCATTTTATTAACCCTGTTGACATCTGCTGTTCATTCATTCTGCAAAGGTGTCCTGCTTAGTCTTCAGGGGGAGTTCCTCTGCTCTACTGGCAGGGATATATCTGAGCTTCTCCTCAACGAGCAAAGGAGGAGGCTGGACCATGATGCTATTTTGGAAGCATGTCCCAAATCTTCATGACCAGGACACTCATTGAGAGAAGCTTTGGTTTTGTCTCATGTCCCAAATCATCATGACCAGGACACTCATTGAGAGAAGCTTTGGTTTTGTCTCATGTCCCAAATCATTATGACCAGGACACTCAGGGTGATAAGCTTTGGTTTTGCCTCACATTGGTTTCAGAAGGCTGACAAGCAATTTTCCAGGAAATACTGATCTCTAAATTACTTTTGCCACCCACAAGGCTTATTTTTCAGATCAACTGGAGAGTATTAACAAATACAGCTATTTAAAATTTAAGTATCAAGTAGCTGAAACCTTTATCAAAATATTGGAGGAAGAAATTATTTGTATGTACACATTTATATTCTTAACTGTCACAAAGTTATTGGCCTAATCTGTATTTTATGAACTGTAAAGTACACTGAGAAAGATAACACTTTATAATTAATGAAAACAAACAGAGGGTTTGTAAAACTTGCAGAAACATCACTTCTCTAAATAATGAGGCACAACAGATAGAAGTAGAGCAGCAGCATCTGGCATCACTTTAACTCTAATACTCTAAAATCAAAACAAAAAAAACCTCCAAAACCCAAGGTTCTGTTAATAGAAACATAATTATTTTGCTCAATTTCTCCTTTGCTTACTCCTCATACATATAGACAGCTAAAGCAGTGCATAATTGAATGAACACAATAGTGCATGTATTTTTGATAATAACCACTGAGAGCATATATCAGAACAACCTGTTTTCATGACTCATTACATACAGAAAGGAAAAAACTGACAGGAAGACATACTGGTTCTTTCAAATAGCAAGAGCTCCAGAATAGCAGCTTCTAGTATTTTCAGACCTCATGGTCTGGCCAATAATTAATTCTAGTCTCACACAGAGACCAGCACTAGACAACTACAGAGGCTATAGAAACTACAATTAGACACAGAACAGGAAAATCCCAATTATGAATCATTTACAGTGGAACAGTTTTGGCTAATAGATTTATCACTTCCCCAGAAAGAAAATAAACAAATAAAAAACCTGAATGTGGCTCAGCAAGGATGACACACAGGGTGACACATCAATGACATGTATCTCCTGCAACCAAGAAAATCCTAGACACCCATCAAAGGCCAAGATTCAGGATCAACAAGGGCATTTTACAGCTGGGTTGGAGAATTACAGTAACCAACAGTTAGGAAATATTTTTGGCAAAGTACAGCTTCTTAAAACAAGCTGATGAACATTCAAAATATAATAGTAAGATCACACAGCCACTTAAAAATAACTATCCTGTCTGCTGCATAGTCATGGAACTTGGGATGGTCACTACTGTCAGACAGCATTGGTTCTGCAGTCACTGAATAACAGTAAAAATGGCATTATCTTGTAAAAACCTACTATTAATCTGTTCTTCCTCTCCACTAATTCTGGATCTCCTCCCTACAGACATTGGCTCTCTGATAACTTCCTTTCTTCATTTCCCTCCTCTGTCATTTCAGACTACTGTGATGTTCCTGTGTGTTACAACATCTTGGCAGGCCTACTAATCTTCCTCTTATCAGCCGTTATCCATGGTTTCCATTGGAACTTGAAGGGCATTTAAAAACAATGGAAATAACCCAATGTGTACTTAGAAGTTCAAAGTGAGTAAGACTAAGCAATGAAATCCAGTGGTAAATTACATGCTAATACTGGTTGGCCTGAGAGCAGAGATAAGTTTGACTATGCACAACATTGTGGCTGAAAGCTCTCATTTAAGACAACCTTTTGTGAGCTAGAAGAAACATGCAGGGAACTCCAGCCTAACTCTCTGCAGTGGAATAATCAGATTTCCAAGTTCTGCATGTGCAGCTGCCTGTGCTTTCCAAATTCTTGCAAATTCACCCAACTGAAAGATTCACTCGCTGCCTGGTTACAGATTTCAAAGGTCACCTCAGATAGCTCTCAGGGACCTCCATGCATCAGTTTCTGAAGCTTAAGGTTAAAATATGATCATGCTAATTCTTATTTCTTTCTCATTCCCTGTTTGAGTTTGAGGTCTTTGATCCTATCTTGGACCCAGAGGTAGGCAAACCCTTAACTCTGCTGCCAATCTTTCCAGTCTCTGGCTTATTACATGTGGAAACATATGCTGTGAAGTGAAATACCTCCATATAGTACCTTTTGCCAGATAATTGAGAATTAACTATCTATCAAAATCTCAGCTTCTTCTTACGAGTGTAAAAGATAAACTGGGTTGTTTGGTTTTAGGGTTTTTCATTCCAAGATCTCGGTGAAAAGCCCTTCTTTTAACTACTGCACAAGAATAAAACTCTGCCTTCAGTGCTACAGACTTAAAAGGACTTTGCAGCCTCTCTGCTTTATCAGTTGAAGTCTTTTCACTGCTCACAAAGGTCTCTGAATCAGGCTCAAACTGAGGTCAGAATCTTTAGAGAGTAGTATATGAGATGCAGAGTTCCTGCCAAAATACAAAGGTATGGAGTTCTTGCCAGGACTTAAAAAAAAAAACCACACAGCTCTCTGATCCATCTGCTCAGAACTTGCCAGACACGTTCTCCATGCAAACTTGCAAATAAAAAGAACATATTGCACACATAACCCAACCCCTTTTATGACAGCTGCAGCAGGATCCTCTTACACTGTTGGCTGCTACTTGCTTAAAGGTAAAAGAAATGTGAGGGTGGTAAAGAAATGAGTGGCTAAAGCAGGACAAAAAAGGAGGGGAAGTCAAGTATGTCATGGAATCACTGACTGACTCATTGCACAGTGCTGTGGTGAAGGGAATGAGATCTGGGAAGAGAATGGCTCCTGAGAAGGGATTTCCTCCCCATTTGTTCCCCAAGCAGGGCCTTCTGCCACTTAAGATACATGTGCAGTGTAAGTTGGGGTTACAACCCTGAGGCCATTCAGTCTGATTTATGATTAAGCAGGCAAGAAGATTCTGCACTGGATAAGCACAGAACAAGAACAGAGGGTCTAGGGTCATTCTCCTCAAAGATTCTGAAATACAGAGAGCAATTTCCTGCCATTTAGGAGATTCTAAGAAAGGTCCAAAGAAAAATTTTATATAAAATGAAGGAAAAAAACCCCACCACAAACAAACAACAAAAGCCCCTATAAACTTATCTAGCATTTAGCTTTACTTGCCAGAGGTACATTGTGTTTTATTAAAATATCAGCAAACAGGAGCCAAAGTCAACAAAAACAGAGAGTGGGCTCTATTGTCTTCTGGACAAATCCCTCAGATCCTGCAGAGTACTCCCATGTTTATCCCCTCTTTAAGCACAGATCTCCCAAGCCCTTCCTCTTCCTCAGTCCTGTCCCTAACACAGCATTCATGTATGTGTACATTTTGCTACAACATTTTGGCAAATTAACCTCCTTTACTTTACAAATATTTGGGTTTACTGCTTCTTCTGAGATGATGCTGCCTTTCTCTGCAGGTTATTCCTCTTTCTTCCTTTCCTCTTGCCTGCATTCTTCTCCCTAAGTCACAATTTTACTTGTAGTTTTCTCTCCCCACCACCTACAGGCTTCCACTCCCATCCTACTCCATTTTCTTCTGCCATCTTTGCTCCTTCATTTAGGTTTCTTTCCAACAAAGCCTCTCATTGTTTCCTACACCTCCTCAGATGACCAATAGACCTTCTCTCCTCCAAAAGGCTCCCTGGCAGAAGGCTGACAGACCAACCTGAAGTTCCTCAGCTCAGGAACTGCAACACTGCCCAGTTGTAACTATTTTTTTTGTTTCAGTGGGCCAAGGGCTTAGTTTTTCCAACAGAATGCAGCACAAAGAGCAGCAACCCAAACCTAGTGGTGGGTTCCTGACCCACATCCTATACTTTCTCATAACTTATGAGAAAGTGTAGGATGTACCACAACTGGCAACAAAGCTATCGATCAACTCAGTGCCCCATATTTCTCCATGTGGCAGTGTCCATCTAGGAATACATGCTGACCTGTGCCAGTAGCTACAAGGGATGTTAGAAACTTCTTCAAGTTTTCTTCAATAACTGCCCTGTTCCTGGCAAAGGTTGGATGTATCAGAGAGAAATACTCAGAGTGTAGTGAATATGACACAGCAATAAATATTTCTTCCATTCTAACAGATTATTTGCAAAAGGTTACTCTCTATATGGTCAGCAGTGTATCAGGTTTTTTTTGTATGGGATAAAGTCTGAGAAAAAAAAAAGGTATTCTGGAACAAGGACAAAGCAATCATTCAACAGACATATACTTGAGCACAGGCTAAAGGAGTTGTAGTTGTTCAGCTTGGTGAAGAGAGGGCTCACAAAGGACCTCATAGTAGTTTATCAATACATGAAGGGGGCTTACAGAAAGGCTGGGGTAGGACTTTTTAATAGGTTATGTGATGGCAGGACTAGGAAGAACATTGGAAGAGGGGAGATTCAGACTGGATATAAGAAAGAAATTCTTCACTGTGAGGGTGGTGGGACACTGGAACACGTTGCCCAGAGAGGTTGTGAATGCTTCCTCTCTGGAGGTGTTTAAAGCCAGGCAGGACAAGGCACTGAGCAACCTGACCTAGTGGGAGGTGTCCCTGCCTATGGCAAGGTGTTTGGAACTGGATGATCTTGAAGGTCCCTTCCAATCCAACCATTCTATGCTGCAAATTAACTTCCTTTGATCCTGAGCTGTTCCTGAGGGGGCTAAGGAAGGAGAAGTGGGTGGATAAGAGTATACAATTATTAGGCTTATTAGGTCCACACTTCATACTGAATTCAGCACTTCAAAGGGTGCTGTGCATTTGTTATTTAACATAACCTTGAGTCACAAGAGTCTAGTTTCATGACAGCAAGATATAAGTTGTCAGATGCAAATATACTGCTTTAGATGTGGGTCACAGCAATGGCAGCCAATGAAATGCCTTAGGTGGTATCTGTAATACAGATATCCTGCACCAGCTCAGCCACAAATCCTGCTTCCTGGTGTTTTCTTCCATGGCATTAGAGACAGCACTCCTTGGCAAGAAAAGAGAGGAAAGCCCCTTTGCTCCTGATTATAGAGAGATCAGCCTGGAGTAGTTCTGCTGCAGTCAGTATAAATTGCCTCAAATTTGCACCAGAGAGGTTTGCCCCAAATCTATAGTAGCTTGCTCTAAACATATTCCCTAACTGAAAGACAAGACAAAACACTGTCTGAATTGAAGGCATTTGAATAATTGACTGTGGTTTAAATTTAAATCTGACTCATAATGGGGCAATATGTTCCACAGCATCTTTCTCCTCATACCTCCAAGCAGGGAGATTTTAAGAAATGGGGTTTACCACTGTCTGGAGGGCAGACAATTCCTCCTAGACTGTGAGCAAGCTTTATGGGAGCTTTTTGGCATGGACCAAGCCCTCCTGACACAGAAAGACCAAAGGTATGCTCTAGCTTACTTCAGGTTCTTCACTGCAGTCCAATGACCCTCCTGGGGGTCATTTGTTTGCCCCAACTCTGTACCCTGATACATACCACAATACATCACCCCACATCCACAGTCTCTCAGGTATCCCCCAGTCCCAGCAGCCTCAGGTAATGATGTCAATAAAAAACTCCGCTTAGGCTGCTTTTTTCGTGCTGCTTTATGATGGTAACAAAACGCAGCACTGCCTCCAGAGGAAGTAATTACTACTTGCTATTGTTTGACCATCTGTAGGTAATAAAAATACTTTAAAAACAATATCACAGTGCTCTCTTAACACCATCTTTTCACCCTGTGAGATTTTCCACCCAGCTCTGCAGTGGTGCCTATTTATTTCTTGGAATGCTTGTTCATAACAGATAAGCTTTTTTTTTTTTTTTTTGAAGGATGCAGGGACTTTATTCATAAATACAGAAGCACCTTAATAAAAGAAAGATGTGATGAAGTCTTCAAAGCAGGCAAGAAAACTGATGAACAAAGACATTCCCATAACAACTGAGCTTTATCTGATCCAATTCCAATAAAGTCTGCATTTGGTATAAATCTTTAAAAACATAGCAAGGGGCACAGGATGATGGTAAAACTTGTTTATGTAATATTATTCCTTCTCCCTTCCCAAAAACTACTTTATCCTCTTAATATTTTCTGAAGTTTTTGTGCACAGGGAAGTGCTTTGAGGGAACATGGTGTAGTGGAAGGACAGAAGAAGCACAGGAGGTGTCTGAGGTTTCCCTTCCTTCTTCAGCTTCCCACTCTCCAATGTGCTCATGATTAGCAATAACACCAGCAGATTTACCTTCATTTTTGGACAGAAAAGACAATGTCTTTAAAGAATTTAGCTCTTGGTGGCTTCACTTAACCAGAGCCAAGAAGAGACAGAAACTTTTATACAAGCCTTATTAAAAAAAATACTTAATTCCTACTTCTATGAGTTTTGTTATTTTCCATCCTAAGACTACTTAATATGTGCACCACGCTTTCCCTCTTTGCAGGAACACACAGATGAGTCTGACTAATCCTTAAATACCAAGAGAAGTACCCTGGGTGAAAACAGACATTAAACAAACTGCTTCTGCTCTCAGGGATTACCACTCGCCCTCTGGCTTCCTGGCTGCATCCAGGGCACCTGCATGAGAATTCATCTCCAGGACCTGCTGCCCAGAGAAACGTGGGGTGCAGCAAAACTGGCAAAGAAATACACATCTACTCACTCCCAGCATAAATAGAAGGGAGTACTCTCTGCTCCAACCCTGTCTCTGAGGTGGGAAGAGATCCTGCTGCTGCTTAGCCAGGGGCTGAGAGTATGGCCCTGGCTGGCCACGCCAAGCAGCCCCAGACTGCCTTCCCAGAATCAGTGCAAACAAGGGCTGCAGAAAAACAGAAAGTTCTTTTCTGATGTGGTTTGGAAAAGGGAGACGAGTATAGTCTGAAGAAATCTTAGCCCAAAAGGTGCAGTCTTACTTTTTTTTTTTCTTTTCATTCTAAAGGATAGATCTGCAAGGTCAGGGGACCACACAAAGGAAGAATCATGAGGAGAAACAAAATATTTATATTCTACGTGGTTATTTTTTTCCATTTACTCTGCACATCTGTCTCTTGCTATTCCTAAAATAGTTCTTCAGAGTAATATTGTCCCTTCTACACCAGTGGTATATGGACTGCTTCTAAACTGACACTGGACTAAATCACAAAGCTCTTGAAGAACAGTTAGGAGACTTCCATGTGCTGTGGCCACTTTCCCAGTGAACCACAATAAGGGAGCTCTGACTCTCTCCAGAAGACTCCTGCCCTCTCTTCCTGCTGGAGTGAGAGAGATGAGGGAACACAGAAACAAGCATTCCCTGAAACTGCAGGTATGTCAGGAATTTCAAAAACCCTCATCAAGAAGCTCTCCTTAACAAAGCAAAACATAAGAGAACCCAAAACTTGGCAGGAGGAAGAAAAACCCACTCTAATAATTAAATGCTGCTTATGCAAGATGAAAAACTGTGCTGTTCCTTCTGGGCACAATAGCCCTGGCAAGCCCAGCACATATCTCACAAGACAGGAAACAGTGCTTATGCATGGAGCAGGAGCAGTGCCTGTGTGTGCCAACTCCATCAGCAATCTCCTCTGTGAGACTTACTCTCCATGTGCAGCTTTTCATACTGGAAGCAAAGAGAAAGCCTCCTCCTTTCACAGAAACAAGCATCTTCTTCATTCTCCCCTTTTATGACTCAGGGTTGTACCTTCCTATCACTACACAGCCCTAAATCTTCTGTAACATCACTGTGGCACCAATATTTCCTAGCCATTCCTCCTTGCCTTCAGTTCCTCAGGACTTCCTTCTCTCTAACCTCTAAAATTCATATAATGAGTTTTAGGATGCTTTCTGTGACTCTGCACTACAAGACATCAAAGAACAGCTCTTGTAAGGTATTCATAAGGATCAAGTGCCCCGTTTCACAGTAAGGGTGACAGAACACTGGAATGGGCTGCCCAGAGAGGTTGTTGAGTCTCCTTCTCTGGAGACATTCAAAACCCATCTGGATGCCTTCCTGTGTGACCTGGTCTAGGTGCTCCTGCCCTGGCAGGGAGATTGGACTAGATGATCTCTTGATGTCCTTTCCAATCCCTGATATTCTGTGATTTTTCAGTTCTCCCTGCTTTTGCTTTTCTTATCAAACATTGCATGTGATGGAGACCAGATACAAAATTATTTTAGGGCAAGTTTCTGGCAAGAAAGCCATGCAGTTCCTACTGGCCATCACAGAGCTAAGTTAATACTTTCTGGGGAGAGCTGCACACAAGACTGAAGGATGCAAATCTGACTTCAGTGGAGGAAAAACAACTAGCAGAAGGCAGCTACAGGACTTTGTAACGAGTAGAGATAGGAGCAAACAAGCAGCTGTTACCATTCAGACTAGATTTAAGAAAGAAGTTCTTTACTGTGAGGGTGGTGAAACACTGGAACAGGTTGCCCAGAGGGGTTATGGATGCCTCTTCCCTGGAGGTTTTTAAGGCCAGGCTGGACAAGGCACTGAGCAACTTGATCTAGTGAGAGGTGTCCCTGCCTATGGCAGGGGGGCTGGAACTAGATGATATTTAAGGTCCCTTCCAACCCAAACTATAGGTGCTCCACAGACAGCTTGGCTCTCTACAGGCAAAGCAGCAAAGAAACATGCCTGGCATAAACACACACTCAGAGCTGGCTACATTTGGCTTGCCTATTGGTTGGTGGAGAAAGGACCTAATCCTACAATAACCCCCATGCATTACTCACCTCACACTTCAGTCAGCATATACCCCACCCAGCCTGAAAAAAGAGCCTACCTTACTCACCAGCTACATATTTATCTAAAAGACCCAAATACCTGCCCTGGATGCAGGTGTCAGTCATTTCCAAGGGACTGGCTTGTTGGACTGGGGCTCTCACAAATAAGCTCCAGCTGGTTCTCATCACCAGATGGAATCACAGCCAAGCAAAGGCTCTTTCTTCCCTACCTCCACTGAACCCTTTGTATCCCACATTCCTCAAGCACAGAAAGGCAATGAACCAGGCTCAGCCAATCGTAGCTGTGCTCCTTTCAGCCGGGTGACTAAGAGCTCTCAAAAGCAGAACAACAGAAAGCCCAGAGGTGCCATCAGCTCCTTTTATGACAACTGAAGACCAAGGTCAAGCCAGAACATACAATTGTATCAACGGGATGGTGTGATATCATCACAGGGACTCATAGTGTAACTCAGTGTGATGGCTGTTACATACAGATGATACCAGTAACTCTCCTTAAACATTTCTAGCTTTCTCTTTTAACAAATGATACCTTAGTTACTCAACTTTTCTGCCAGCCTATCCTCAAGAAGAAAGGCAGCCAGATCGTGGTCATGAAGACAAGCACCCATAACCACCTTTGGATTATCCTTTTTAAATAATGTCTGAACAGCACACAGTGCCCTTTCCTGCTGTCAACCTTTAAGACTGGCTTACACTGTCACTTCAGCACACATGTGAATCCAAATTCCCTTCCTCTGCTCCTAAGTTTGGCTTGAAGTTGACCACTCAAGAAAAGGTTGACATTGAGATAGAAGACTAACTGACATTTGCATCCACTGGATGCACAAGGCAGCTACAGAGCTACAGTGGTTTTCCACAAAGTCGTGGACAGTTGGAACAACCATGAGTTCTACTCAGTGTGAAACTACTGGGAGCTGAACCCCTTTAAGATGCTGCGTTTCTTGGACTACATTTTAGATCTGGAAATATATCCTAGACAGTATTTGCACACACACACTGAATTGTTGTGGCTTTAGTGGCTTCAAAGTCTTTAAGGAATATACGACATCAGTCCTAACAATGCTCAGGACTCAGGAGTGAGATAGTCACAGGGACATTTTTCTACTCACTCCTCAATCCCTGAGCTGTCTGGTCCTTTGCTTCAACTCCTAGGCTATTGCACAGAAACTAGGTAGGTACTTGCTAGGCTTTGAAAGTCAATTATTAACAATCCTGGACACAGGACAGGGAGAGGAATTTGGCTTCTAGGAAAACTGCAGTATGGTCAAGTGTTGGAAGACACAAATTACAGAATATCAAGGATTGGAAGGGACCTCAAGAGATCATCTAGTCCAATCTCCCTGCCAGAGCAGGAACACCTAGACCAGGTCACACAGGAACACATTCAGGTGGGTTTTGAATGTCTCCAGAGAAGGAGGCTCCACAGCCTCTCTGGGCAGCCCATTCCAGTTTCTGTCACCCTCACTGTGGAAAAGTTCTTTCTCAGATTCCTGTGGAACCTCCTGTGTTTCAGCTTGCACCCACTGCCCCAAGTCCAATCATTGGAGGTCACTGAGAAGAGCCTGGCTCNTGCTCCTTTCAGCCGGGTGACTAAGAGCTCTCAAAAGCAGAACAACAGAAAGCCCAGAGGTGCCATCAGCTCCTTTTATGACAACTGAAGACCAAGGTCAAGCCAGAACATACAATTGTTTCAACAGGATGGTGTGATATCATCACAGGGACTCATAGTGTAACTCAGTGTGATGGCTGTTACATACAGATGATACCAGTAACTCTCCTTAAACATTTCTAGCTTTCTCTTTTAACAAATGATACCTTAGTTACTCAACTTTTCTGCCAGCCTATCCTCAAGAAGAAAGGCAGCCAGATCGTGGTCATGAAGACAAGCACCCATAACCACCTTTGGATTATCCTTTTTAAATAATGTCTGAACAGCACACAGTGCCCTTTCCTGCTGTCAACCTTTAAGACTGGCTTACACTGTCACTTCAGCACACATGTGAATCCAAATTCCCTTCCTCTGCTCCTAAGTTTGGCTTGAAGTTGACCACTCAGGAAAAGGTTGACATTGAGATAGAAGACTAACTGACATTTGCATCCACTGGATCTGACTGGACTCTACAGAGCTACAGTCCCGGGGCAGTACTTGGGCACAGCTAATGAGGGCAGCAAGAACACACCCCAAGAAGGGCTCAATACACTTCCACAAGGCAACATTCTACCTGGCAGNGGCTCTTTCTTCCCTACCTCCACTGAACCCTTTGTATCCCACATTCCTCAAGCACAGAAAGGCAATGAACCAGGCTCAGCCAATCGTAGCTGTGCTCCTTTCAGCCGGGTGACTAAGAGCTCTCAAAAGCAGAACAACAGAAAGCCCAGAGGTGCCATCAGCTCCTTTTATGACAACTGAAGACCAAGGTCAAGCCAGAACATACAATTGTATCAACGGGATGGTGTGATATCATCACAGGGACTCATAGTGTAACTCAGTGTGATGGCTGTTACATACAGATGATACCAGTAACTCTCCTTAAACATTTCTAGCTTTCTCTTTTAACAAATGATACCTTAGTTACTCAACTTTTCTGCCAGCCTATCCTCAAGAAGAAAGGCAGCCAGATCGTGGTCATGAAGACAAGCACCCATAACCACCTTTGGATTATCCTTTTTAAATAATGTCTGAACAGCACACAGTGCCCTTTCCTGCTGTCAACCTTTAAGACTGGCTTACACTGTCACTTCAGCACACATGTGAATCCAAATTCCCTTCCTCTGCTCCTAAGTTTGGCTTGAAGTTGACCACTCAAGAAAAGGTTGACATTGAGATAGAAGACTAACTGACATTTGCATCCACTGGATGCACAAGGCAGCATTCTACCTGGCAGGGTTTTCAACAAAGTCGTGGACAGTTGGAACAACCATGAGTTCTACTCAGTGTGAAACTACTGGGAGCTGAACCCCTTTAAGATGCTGCGTTTCTTGGACTACATTTTAGATCTAGAAATATATCCTAGACAGTATTTGCACACACACACTGAATTGTTGTGGCTTTAGTGGCTTCAAAGTCTTTAAGGAATATACGACATCAGTCCTAACAATGCTCAGGACTCAGGAGTGAGATAGTCACAGGGACATTTTTCTACTCACTCCTCAATCCCTGAGCTGTCTGGTCCTTTGCTTCAACTCCTAGGCTATTGCACAGAAACTAGGTAGGTACTTGCTAGGCTTTGAAAGTCAATTATTAACAATCCTGGACACAGGACAGGGAGAGGAATTTGGCTTCTAGGAAAACTGCAGTATGGTCAAGTGTTGGAAGACACAAATTACAGAATATCAAGGATTGGAAGGGACCTCAAGAGATCATCTAGTCCAATCTCCCTGCCAGAGCAGGAACACCTAGACCAGGTCACACAGGAACACATTCAGGTGGGTTTTGAATGTCTCCAGAGAAGGAGGCTCCACAGCCTCTCTGGGCAGCCCATTCCAGTTTCTGTCACCCTCACTGTGGAAAAGTTCTTTCTCAGATTCCTGTGGAACCTCCTGTGTTTCAGCTTGCACCCACTGCCCCAAGTCCAATCATTGGAGGTCACTGAGAAGAGCCTGGCTCCATCCTCCTGACACTCACCCTTTACATATTTATAGACCCCTCAGTCTCCTCTTCTCCAAGCTAAAGAGACCCAGTTCCCTCAGCCATTCCTCATAAGGGAGATGCTCCAATCCTTTCATCATCTCTGTGGCTCCGTGCTCAAGCAGTTCCCTGCCCTTCTTGAACTGAGGGCCCCAGAACTGGACACAATACTCCAGATGCAGAATCATCAGGATCCTTAAGATGACTTGTTTGATGTCACATTCTTTAGCTTCTCTATGTTGAAACTTTCTAGTCCTGAGTCACAATTGCTAGCAAAAAGTTTGCCCATTTCAGCTTTGTAAGATTTTGAGCAGTTCTTTCTAGGAAAGGTGTGGGATACAAGAGGCCACTTTGGGAAGGAGGAGACTCAAACCACTTCTCCCTGTGATTTGCTCCACCTACTAGAAAGGCTTTGCTGCACAGAAAGATGGGAAGCTGACACTTAGAGGTGTCACCATACCTGGTACAGCTCAATCCGCTGCTCTGAGACTCTTGCCTTTGAGTTCTGCAAACGGAAGACCCTGAACTCGGCCTTCACCAAGTTGGAGGCATTCTTCTCCATCGCTGAGACATCAAATCTGACAATTCGGAAGTAGAGGCTGTAATAGCTAGGTGGAATGGCATCTGCAAGAAGACAGTGGGATTCTGTTACTCTTCAATGACAAAATACATTGTTCTTTCAATCAGTGCAGCACAAGACAGCCTCAGTAGGGGAAATATTTGTAGCATGTTCATTTTCCAATGCAAATTTAATGTTATTAACCATTTAATAAAAAACCCACAAAACAATGCACCTCATGTGTTTTATTATAGGAATAGCATATTAATATAGTTTTTATTATTAGCATATTAATATAGCTTTTATATTAACAGTTATTTTGAACTCTATTTGGTGTCATGCATTTAAATCTCCCCCTTTTCAACATGCTGGTGGAAAATCTCAGATTCATATGAATAGGGGAAAAATCTCAGCAGTTGATACCTAGCAAATCCTTTCAGTCTTGCATAGAGTTCACAGGGATCCACTAAAATGACAAGCAGCAGCAAATCATCTGGTCTGTATGTTCTCTGAAGTCCATTTCCCCTCAGAGTATGGAGTATAAATTTGCCAGCCTCACATTCTGTTTCATCTTAAAGGATCTAACTGGGATGAAATACTCATTCTGATTACAGTGACAAGGACAGGTAGAGAAGAGGAGAAAGAAAGGGAAAGAAAAGCAGAAAAACACCCAGAAAATGGACTCAAGTCACCAATAACATTGTTAAAGATATCATGTTTAGGTTTCATAGAATCATAGAATCATAGAATCAGAGAATAGTCTGGGTTGGAAGGGACCTTAAAGATCATCGAGTTCCAACCCCCCTGCCATAGGCAGGGACACCTCTCACTAGACCAGGCTGCCCAGTGCCCTGTCCAGCCTAGTCTTGAACAACAAGACTGTTTCAAAACAGTCTCCTCTTCCTTCCCAGCTGTAAACCCCAATGGAGACTAAGCAGCTTCTTCTGCACAACTGAGGTTACTTGGAAGGGTTCAGCAATCACCTGAGGCTTTTCCCTGCCACCATCCTGGCCAGCAGCAAGAGAAGGAACCTGATAACCACACCATCATCCCCTGCATGCAGGAGTCTGGTCTTGTCCCACTACCCATCAAGGCTCTCCTGAACTCCAGAGCCCAACTCACAGAGGAGTTTTCCCACCAGTCACATAGCTGAGGATATGCCATGCAGTAGAAAAAGACAGGCTCAATGTTAGATGAGCAGAGGAGTTCAGTGCCCATGAAGGCTTTGTCCCAAATTCCTGCCCTGCTGCCTTATTCAGCTCCCCAAGGCTTTAATCCAAGCATCTATCAACCAAATGGACTACTTTCTTCTGGAAGATACTTCATAGATGCAAGTTAGTATTTCTGTGTAGAAAGATAGAAGACAAGTCCAGTATATTTACCTTTACTTCTAACTATGGATGTTTAAAGGTAGTTGGAATAAATCCCTAATAGTATTTACTCATACCAATAAGACCGATTAATAACTTAAGGACATTCTTCCAAATATTTAGTATTTCTGGGCTGGCTGGTACTACCATAACAAAGCAGCAGCTCCCCACTACACAAGGTAACACCATGTGGAGTTACACACTTAATAACTCATCTGGTGTAGTTCTTGGAATTCTTCTAAGTTCAAACCGACTACAGGTTAAATAACAAGCACATGAGAAAATTAGTCACATGAAGAATAATTTTATTCTGTCTTTTACAAAATCTGAAAAAGCATTTCCTCTAGAGAACTGGGTCCAAATCTCTTTTTCACATGATCAGATAAAAACTCCCTACAAATAATCCAAGCTTTGAGAAACTCTTTGATAGAGAAATAATCTTGGTCTCAACTGTAGATACATTGTAAGTGAGAGATGACAAGGTCTCTAAATATTTTTAAAAGTCCTCTAAAACAGTACTCAGTATGGTCAAATGTCTAAGAGGTAATACACAACAAGAACAGGATGCCCCAGGCTTCTTTATGATCTCATTTAATTACTGGAACAATAGTTTTCAGTTTTTCACATCTGCAGTGCTCCAAAATAAATCCTAAAGCATCACAGCCAGTGATGGTGCCTAACAGGTTATTGACAGAAAAGTGCCATGATCTTAAGATAAGAACTCAAAAAAACCCAGATGCAGACTACCCCCACATCAGAACCACTCACTCCTCTTTCCTACGACCAACTAATTTGTACTGGTCTCTCTCAAAATAGTAAATAAAAGGTCTTCTGAGAAAAGCTTAACCTCATACAATCATGATCGGAGAGAGGTATGGAGCACCTCCCTTATGAGGACAGGCTGAAGGAATTGGTGTTGTTCAGCCTGGTGAAGAGAAGGCTCTGGGGGACCTCATGGTAGCTTATCAATACCTGAAGGGATCCTACAGAAAGGCTTGGGTAGGACTTTTTAATAGGATATGTGATGGAAGGATTAGAAATAATGGCTGTAAATTGGAAGATGAGAGATGAAGGCTAGATAAAAGAACAAAATTCTTTATGGTGAGGGTGGTGAGACACGGGAAGAGGTTGCCCAGAGAGGTTGTGGATGCCCTTTCTCTCCCAAGATGTTTAAGGCCAGGCTGGTTGAGGCACTGAGCATCCTGGTCTAGTGGGAGGTGTTGGATCACTAAGATCCCTTCCAACACAAACCATTCTATGATTCTATGATCTAAATTTCAATGCATTTTGCAAATTCTTGTAAAAGATACTTGATTCAGAGACTATAAACTTATGGAAGAAAGAAATAATCTCTTCAACTTATTTTTCTGCTGTAGATAACTCCAAGACTACTACATGTTCTTCAGCCAAACCTAATCCTACTAGGAATTCTGCATAATAGTATGTACATAGAAGACTGATGCTTGCAGAATGAGTTGTAAGTTGTGCTTCCCTGTCATTTGAGGCATCAATCCACCACTACATACCCTGTGGACAATCCGAACTATCAGCCAGCTACTTGACCTGACACAGACAAATCCTGGTCATCTCACCCAGACTGAAAATTCCTATTTAACTGTCAACTTGATTTATCTTCAGCTTCTAACTTATTTCCAGAACCTTCATGGGCTACATTTGTAGGCTTTCTTTCCAGTTGTACTTCACCTATATTTTAAATGTTTTATATTACGAATCTGTAAATATGTGTCTGAATGGATTCTCCTGAACCATCTCTGCATTTACACCTTCCCTTTCCCTCACACATAAGTAAGATAAGCAGAGAAAAAATACTCTTTAAGGGTGATGTTTTTGTATTTGAACATGTGCATTAGCATACACAGCAAAAAAGTATTTACCTTTCCCTGGAAGGCAGGAGTGGGACATGCCTGTGAATAGGAATGAATTCTTGTCTTACAGAAACTTCATCTCTTGTACAAAGTGGTTTTGTATATTGCAAACACCTGAACAAGAAATTTTGCATCTTTATCATTCACAAAAGTACCCAAGGAAAGTTGATTTAAATAAAGATATTCATAGACAGCTGAATGAAAAATAGGGGTTCTTACAATATTTCTCTGAAAATAATAGTTAACTGCAGAATTGGGGTTTTGTAAAACTTAATACTGAGACCTAAGACTCTCATCTCTCTTTACAGAATAGAAAGAACCCTTTGAAGTCTTAAAGGCTAAGGATTCAGGTGCTGCAGTTCCGCTTTTCTTTGCAACTTCACTTCAACCTGACAGTTGCATGAATTCAGATTGACAGAATCATAGAATAACAGGAAGGAACCTCAAAAGATCATCTAGTCCAATCCCCCTGACAGAGCAGGAACACCTAGACCAGGTCACACAGGAAGGCATCCAGACAGGTTTTTAATATCCTCAGAGGAGACTCCACAACCTCTGGGCAGGCCATTCCAGTGTTCTATCTTCCTCACTGTGAAAAAGTTCTTTCTCAGATTCCTGTGGAACCTCCTGTGTTCAGGCTTGCACCCATTGCCCCAAGTCTTATCATAGCAGTTCCTTGTCCTTCTTGAACTGAGGACCCCAGAACTGGACATTGGACTCGGTTGGAAACCTGCTGGGTTTGGCCCAATGATTCCAGAAGACACCAGAATGACTCTGACCAATTTAGTCTGTAAACACATTTACCCTGCTGCTGACTACACTCCTTAAGTATTCTCTGAATCATTACCATTAATGAATGGAATTAGGCCCATAGATTTCCTGCAGATAGAAAACACAGATTTTTTGTTTGCTTGATTGCTTTTTTTTGTTTGTTTTGGAGAGCAGGAATAAGAAATGCAGTGAGAGATTCCGTTTTTAACATCTTTACATTATTCATTAATTCAACCCTCAAAACCCTGATGACTCCCAGTTGTAATGATCGTGGTATGCTTGAGACAAGAGTTATAAAGTACAATTGGGGAAGGTGAAGGCAACATCTCTTCCCTTTAGCCTGCTGCCCACCAAGTATCACAAGTTTAGCTTTTTCATTCATTTTGGTTTTTTTTCTTTGAATGAGCTGAAATTTCATCAGCAGCTTTATTCAGGACAGTCCAAATTGCCAGGTATGTGAATGTTTACATCTGCAAGGACACCATGGTTTCTGAGCTTCTTACTGAGTTCATTCAAAGTCCAAGCATCCTCTAAGCTCTGTGCCTGTAACTAGGACAGAAAGAAGCCATAATCCTTCAGAGCACAAACGGGAAGGGTGTAGGAGACCTACCCCAAAACACTCAATAGACTGGAACATTGCTCCAGATTTGAGCATCAGCACCAGGGGACACTGAACACATTTCCTGCCTGACCATCCAAAACATCACATAGACCCTCCTCTTGGGAGGAGAGTGAGATTGAGTCAAATTCCTTCAAGTGAAAGTGGGAATGGATAGTTTCCTAGAAATATTCCCTAAGTCAGGAATCTCTCTCTTTAAAGGATGACATTTTTGCCCTCCACAGTTGAGTTTGGCAACCTAAGCCCTGCACTTCCACAGCTTTCCCCACCAGTACTGCATGTACTGACATTACAGGAGAAACTAAACCCTCTTTGTCACATGTTTGGGCTTTCATTCTTGCAAGCAGAAAGACCTAAATTCAATTGTATCCAAAATGAGGTTCTTTTTCCCCTCTGAATTTCCATTTCTGCTATTGAAAGAAAAAAATCAATTATGTGCACAGCCCAAATCAGTAAATGCAGACAACTTTTCTTCCCTCACTGGAAAAGGTCAGACAGGTCGTCTTCACACATATACTCACACTGGAAAGGCTGAGAGCTTCAATCTAACCCATCCATCAGAGGCTTGCAATAAATACTCCAAAGATTTATTTTTATTCCCTTTAGTGTTTGTTAAACTTTGGAGGGTTTCTTTTCCTTTTTGTTTTCTTTCTGGTGCTTTGCCCATTCTTTTTTTATAGCAGCTACAAAACAGGGAGTGCCCTTTTCTTCTCACCCTCTTACTTTTTTTTAAGTTTCACCCTCCTCGACTTTCTAACTGCAGTACATGAATGACCGTGTAGTAGGCTTTGAACCAGCACATGCAAATATTTATAAGAGAAGCCTAATCATTATTAAATGCAGTTGTTAAGCTTTCTTTGCTCTGGCAAACTTCCCTAACCCCTTTAACTCTTCAGACCACTTTGGCTGTCGACATCTCAGCTCACTGACAGCAAATCTTAAACGTTTTATTTTTGTAATCAGCAACACAATGTGACATTGTTTCTCCTTCTGAGTGAATTGTACTCTCTGCTCAACACACAGGTCCCTACCACGAGCTGGGTGAAGATGCTTCTAAGGCCATGCTAAGAGTGAAGCAGCAACGCTGCTGGAAGGACAGGAAGCTTATCAGCTCTACCAGCAAATCTTTCCAGCAGGATCCCACCTTTCCTGTCAGGCACACTCAGGTCCTTTCACCTTTTAGAATCATAGAATGGTTTGGGTTGGAAGGGACCTTAAAGATCATCTAGTTCCAACCCCCTGCCATGGGCAAGGACACTTCCCACCAGACCAGGTTGCTCAATGCCTCATCCAGCCTTTCCAGGGAAATTCTCTCCAGAAATTATCAACTTGTTTAATGAATCTGGGCTCATAAAGACCCACGGATAATTATTTTGCTCACCCCTCCTGACCTTGATGTGACTGCAGAATCCTGCTGGAAATCACCTCTCTGCAATGAAAGGGGATATATAAAGACTCTAAATCAAAATATGGAGGTCTACAGGTTATATTTGGGAACTGGGATTGGCCCTCAGAGGTAAATCAGTCGTACATCAGCTTTCCATTAGCTCTGAAACTCTATCCTGCTGTTATATTAAGTTATGAACACATAAATTAGCTAATCAGTGCTTTTGGATGGAAATGCTTCTGCCAGTCTCTGCTCAGATGTCAGTTCCAGGCTCTTGCAGCAAGGCTTCAAAGTCAGATGGTACAAAAGCAGTCTGAGAGCCCTTACTCCAATATTCCAGCTTTTACCTACAAAACTGGCATTACCTTTATCTGTCATGAGCCATGTGCTGCAGAGGAAGGGCACAGGACTTCAGAAGAAACCTGATGAGAGCACAGACTTTCATCTGTAACCCAGTTCTTCTGGAACAGCTCTTTTTTGAAGAACAAGGTGTGAATGCACCTACAGTGCAGCCTAAGACATGATGGCTGTTACTCTACCTGGTTTTGGTGATGAACCCATGTCAGAAACTGGCAGCTAGGAATCTTTCACTCAATGATCCCTGACAAGGGGGCTCAGATGGTTCACTACTCAGTCAACCTCAGTCTTGGTATTTATGGCACATGGATATGCTGACACAAGGAAACAGGATGCATAAAGGAAGACAGACACTTCTTCACCAGAAATGAAGAAAGAGAACACACTCAGGATTCTGTGATTCTGTGACCCTTTTGATTACTGGAGCAATTGAAGACTGAAAGATAAAACCCCTTCTCTCTTTTACCACCAATTCTGACCCCAGGACTATCCCTGCAGTTATATAGGGAAGCCTTAATACAACTTCACTAAGACAGTAGATTTGAGAATCTTCAGGTGATTCCCCTTAGGAAAAAAAACTAAGAAACAAAACCTCACACCTACGGATATTCCTGCTGCAGATCTTTAAGCATGACTTTCTTTCAGCAGTTACACTAATGGAAGCTAGCCCCAAGTTTTCTTATTTCAGCAACTTCTTGTACTAGTTAACTTTTTTCTTTCCTTGTAGTGACAACACACTGAGCTCCTGATACACAGTAGGGAATTCATGCATGTAATTACTATATCATAAACTGCTATCAAGACTCGATAAATGTCACTAGCAGACTTCAGAGTGTCTTACAGCACAATTGCATGTGGGTTTTTTCTGCCTACATTGTCTCTGTCAAGGTCTACAGAACCAGAAGAAATACACCAGTGGAGGTCCTGGTGGACATGGATTTAGAGAAGAATAATTACCTATTGCTAGATTTTGTGACATGTTTTCCTCTGTTGAACCAACTGCTTTTACTCTTTTTAAAAACACATAAAGATCTATGAAAACATATGAAAAATATAAAAAAACCCAAGATGCTTAAAAGATTTGAAGAGATAGGTACAGTGAGGCAAAAATGGAATTTTCTGAAGATATAGTTATGAAATTCTGTATTCCTTACTCCAGAACAGAAAAAAGCCTGATGGCTCTGCTGCTCCTTCCTCATTCCTTCTCCAAGCCTGAATCTAAAAGATGACAAGCCAAAGCTGTGCCATCAATAGCACAGTGATTTGGAGGTCTGGTTTCCAGTCACCCAGACAACTAATTCCTTCAGGGTACACCCATTGCTCTGGCATTTGATGGACACTGATGCTCTCACTTAAGTGTCTTTTCTACTCTTGGTTTCTGCAGTGGTGAAAAAGATCCAAACCATTTGGGATCAAAATGCAAATGCCATAGTAAAGACACTGTGGCAGTATAATTAGTCACTGGAGAATCACAGGGCTAAGTAAAAGTTTAGGTTAAGTTCTCACAAAGACAAGTAGTAAAATAAGACTGAAATTGTTGTTGATGCTGGTGTAGCAAAGCTGTTGCATGGGATTCTTGGTACAAAAGGTTAAGTCCCATCTTTGTGAGTCTTTTTGAGGATGCAAAGAAAAGAGCATCTTATTACATATTCCCTACTTTGTGTCACTTCATCTGTACCAACACATTTCTCCCTGGGCTGGGACAAATCATGTTACAAGTTCCACCTCCACTGTACTTACATGCCACAGCTTAAACTGGCTTTGGATATTTTGTCTGGAGACCATTGTAAGAAAGTCTGGAATTTTCCCATATCACTGAACTACCCATACTACTCACACCAGCTAGACAGCAGGAAGATAAAATACCTATTTTGAATACCTATTATGACTTATTCTCCCTTTCATATGGGTATCATATAAAAAAAACCTGCTGGGACATCACATGTCTTTTTTCACCTACTATGAGGTGTAATACAGTAACCAGTAAGTTCAGGCTATGACAGATCCCTCAAATGAGCCCTTCCTGAAAAACATTTACAGCTATTCTGTCACCCAAAAGACAAAGGAGAGTCCAAATTAATATGAAAGATGTAGGATCATTCTGTTTTATCCAAGAAGATGACTAGAAGCCTCAGACCAAGTCCATGTGACCATTCTCCTGTGAATAACAAAAGAGTTGTTGCTGCTTCTTGGGAGTTGGACACAGGTGCAAGCTCCCACAGAAAGTCACAGCTTCCCTTCCCACACCACACTATGAATACTAATGTGCAGCAAGTAGATAGGGATTAACCTCTTATGTGCTTAACCTCTTAAGCCAGGCTCTAAAGACTAGACCAGATTTACAAGCGTTTCAGGCTTTTTTTGTTGTTTTTCTTTAACTTTTTCCAAATGTCCCCAGGATGAAGTCTTACAACTGGATATTCTGGCCTGATTTTCAAAGCTTAACTGTTCTCGTGATCATTTGAAAACCAGTTTTGAGTCTTGGCAGTCTTGAAATGGAGCTGGATCTCTGTTTGCCAGCCAGCCCCAGACATGGGTAGTGACACTTACAAAAAACCTTCCTCTTGCTTCCTCCTCAGCTCACCTTGACCAAAAACCCAAAGCAAAAATTCCCTGCTAGTCTCAGTGAGTTGGAGTGTAGCCACATATGTAGAAAATACTAATATTAAAGAAATTAAAAAACATATCTGCAAGATTAGAGGCCAAGCCACTGGGCTACACAGGAAAAAAAAACCTACCAAAAAAGCATAAAAACCATAAAAATCCGGCATGCACCTTTCTTCTTCTTCTTCCCTTTCTTCTGATATCATGCATTACCTTTAGCTCTTCTCTAACTGGTCCATACAGTATTGTTCCATTGGTTGGTGCTGGGTGTCTGTATCAGCTCTTCTGCTTTCCTGACTGGACCATTAAAAAACAAATACACTACACAAAAGTGATGCACTGAGAAAGCAGAGGCAGCAATAACTAAACAGCATGTGTCATCCAAACACAGTGCCCATGGAATATCCCTTTTTGGGGACAAACAGTAAGCACTGCAAAGTATGCAAAGTACTTGAGTGATGCTGGTTTAACCCTTCTACACCTCTTTCTCCCATCAGTGCTCATTTGCAATGAATAGAAAACCTGAAAGTGTTTAGGGAATGGGAGAAAAATACATAAGAATAATATACCTATTCTTTCCAGGCAGGCAACACACTTTGTTTTGGAGGAAATCAGTTGCCTATAAGATTATCTGAAACAAAAATACTAATAGAATGCACACAAAGATGTCTGCAAATAAGGACTACACACTGCTTGCATTTGCAGGGATTTATATTGTCAAAAGAAAGCTAAAGTCACCACAGATATTGCAAAAACTTGTGCTATTAGTACTTCACAGGCACAGGGCAGTCCTGAGGCAATTACAATCCACAAACTCTCCTGTCCTGAGAGTGGGTTCTGTTGAATAAGAATGATTTCCCCTAAGAAAGTGCACTTTTCTTCTGCAATTCTAAAGAAAGTGAGGAGTGCCCAGAAGACTGCTCCTGCTGTAAAATAAAACTTACAGAAGAATCAGACTGAGCACTGAGCCTCAAATCAGCTGCCCAGATCCAAACCTCTGAAGCTGGAAAAGGATCAAAAGCCAGATGAAATTTCTGAAAACTCTGGATAAAATGAAAGGGGGAAGCTGTCCAGTCCCTCTCAGGAAAACAAAGGCAAAATTCTGACCTAGGCAGACTTACTGTGACCACTGCCAAATACTCTGGTTTTGGTTTTTTATGTTTTTTTAAGGAGAGTGCAGCCCTTCTCAGTAAAAAGCAGCATAATGACCATAACCCCATGCTCACAGCTATTTACACATTTCCAAACCTGGAGCAACTGGAAATGGGGTACAATAGAACCTTGCATGGGAACACCAGTGCGTCTCCCTCAGATATATGGTGTTCAGTGGAAACCTTTCTGCCACTGCCTTCACTACAGCTTGAAAATTAATCTCCTGAAGAAAAATTCCTTCATGTGATTACAGCAGACCCTCCTCGCTGCTTGCCATTAAGGCTTTCCAGGCTGTTGGCCTGTTTTTCCTCATCCAGGATGAAATGCAAGGATGGGGTAATGTGAACAACACCGAGGCATCATTACATGAGACATATTTTCAGGTCTAAATGTGAAGCCATTGAGCAATGCTTAATTTGGGTAACCTAATTATCCAGGAGTAGTCTGGAGAGCAGCAAATGGTGGTTTTTTTCCCATTCCAGATCACTTTCAGCATATACAAATCTCCATGCATTTCTGAAATCTGAAAGGTCTGACCCCAGTTTTTCTCTTCTCAGAGTCCTATTTATACATCACCTGCCATGCAGAGGAGACAAGAAGGAATGTAAACACAAACCATACTGTTATCTGCACTCTCAACAAAGGAAGCTTCATCTCAAGGCAGGTTAAAATGTTTGAGGTCAAAAAGACACACAACAGCTTGTTCTCTCAAACTTAACCCCTCCATAATGTCACTGCCATTTAGGGAACACCACAGTTTAATAGAATCATAGAATAGTTTGGGTTGGAAGGGACCTTAAAGGTCATCAAGTTCCAACCCCCCTGCCATATAGGTAGGGAAGTAATAGTGAGAGAGAAAACATCGTTGCTTCTGAGTGGGATGACACTGTAGTGAGCACAGATCAGGCATACCCCACAGCAGATGACAGACCCTTTTCTGCTGGAAAGATGCACAACAAGCCAACAGGAAAGATGCTGTGACCACTAACAGCTCTTAGAACAAGCCACAGCTAATAAAGCCTCCCCCAAACCTGAGTGAAATTTTGGTCACATTGAAGTTACAGACAAAACTTTCACAACTCTCTGAATGGGCCAGGAATTTACTTCCACACTTCTAAGCAAAAAAAAAAAAAACAAAACACCAAACTCCAGAACAGGAGAACTGTTTCCAGCCTCCCTGCACTCTGTTCTCAGTTTTCTAACAAAAGGTCCTCCAGCTTTCTGGAGTTATTTTGTGAACATTCAGGGAAGAAGAGCTCCTTTTCAAATCCCCTTATGGATCCTTTTAATGAAATCCCAGGTTATCATGTATCAGCACTGAAATCAAATATGTAAATGGATTTGTGTTGTGTTTGGAAACTCCTCAGGTATGTACTCTGCTATTCTGCTTACACTGGAATGTGGGAAAAATATCCTAGTGTCTTTCAACTCTCTCCCTGAAGGGCTGCTCCTCTTTCAGCTAGGACTTATAAGCAAGAATTGCAAGTTCTTGTCTTCTCTTAAAAAAATTAAAAAAAGAGGGCAAAAAAGGAACTCACTAGGGAACACAAACCTTTCTCAACATCAAAGTAAGACCCAAATTGATGACACTTTTCACAGGAGTTTTCATGGCTGCAAAGACATCAAGGACTCAAACCAGATCAGATTAATCTTTTTCTATTCACAGGACTGGCCAACAACTTCCCTGTCACAAAGACCTTTTTAATTTCCCAACCTTCTTCTGGCTACATGTTACAAGCTACTGAATTGGGATCTTCAGAAGCAATTTGCAATAGGAGACTTTTGCAGGATGGAGAGCCAGACATGATCAAAAGTCCAGCTTCATCAATTGTACAACATATTGCTGTACCCAGGGACATACAGATGGTGACAGCAGTATCTCAAAACAACCAACCAGTCATCATACCCCCAAAACCTAAGTAAGCTTGAATAATTTTTATCTAAGAGAACACTTCACATCCTCTTTTCAGCAGATTATATGCAGGGTGAGATGTATGTTCTTGTGTTTGAGAAAGGCCCTTGATGTTTACTAGCTATTTAAATTCCTCCTCTACCTGGCACCTTTCTCATGAATTTCCCTTGCACTGATAGTCCAGCCAGAGGATTAGAAGTGGCTTCATGCTGTTATCTCAGTGCCAATTTACTAATGAACTTTATTTGAAAAATATATACCCTGCAGGCATAATTTTATTGAATCTATTAGAATCCATTACAAATCCATTCTCCCTGTCAGCATACAGGAAGAGCTTGGACTAGATGGCTACAGATATGCACACTGCATCTCTCCCTCTTACCACCCCCATGATTCCTTCAGGCACCAAGGTGGCAGGTAGGACAGAGTCATCCTGCAGCCTCAGTGTTGGATGCAGTCATCCAACACCCACAGGCAGATTGACCCTACACCCATGGATGCTGCTCAAATCTAGTGAAGAAAGCAAAGCTTCTCCAGCAACACTGAAGGCACAGAAAGCTCATGAGAGCCACAGGACAGTGGTACCACCCAGATCAGGCCAGGACCCTCCAGACTTGAGGACAAGGGTGCAATGAGTATGATTAAATGAAGTCTGATCCTTGAACAGAAGAGATGCACACACTTTTAATGCAAGAAATCAGGCTAGGACATTTATAAAGCTAAGCTCTTGAAGTGAACTGATTTAATATTTAAGGTAATCTGTGGTTACCCAGTTTTAAACACATAAACCTATATTTCTCTGCATGGAAAATTAGGTCCCTACACATCAGTTGGGTACAGCTTGTATTCTGACAGCACACCCTCGTCACAGGCCTCAACTTGTGCTGCTGGTGCTGGATGACTTGAGCAGTGTTTTAAGCCCATGAATATGCATCAGCATTTTAATTTTCTGCACAGAAGCTCTTCTAATCACAACTATGCTATGAAATCCAAGAGGATGGCTAGGCATCCCATGTATTTATCCTGAGATTAAATACTGTCACAATAATGCAACAGTATAAAAAGTCTGCTTTACAGAGAATGCACCACTTCACAACAAGGCTGTGCTGGAAAGAAGAAAAACACTACTGGAAACCACTTATAATTATTTAAAGAACTAAGAAAACTTTCCCCAAAGTCAATTTTCTCCAGCACCCACAACCACCACAAAGCCATCACACATGACAAACTTGGTGGTGTTGAAACCAATGAAATGACAGTAAAAAGACATTCTCAGGCTATTTCACAATTCAGTTCAAACTCTTCACACTGCTGTGTTTATGTGTCTCTCTACATCAGCACTGAATAATCCAAATAGCTTTCATCTTGTTTGCAAGTCAAATGCTTTATTTCTCCTCTTACTCATCTGCAGGGTGGTTCAACCAAGTGGAAGGGAATGTAGATTAAGTTGTAAAGTCAGTACAAATATTTAGTGGAATAACAGGGCAAGAAGCCTACCACTCTGCTTCACACAGAGAGCATAGACATTGGCTTCACCTTAAACACACTCCTCCTGAAGTCATTCTATGGTCTTTCTTGTGCAGCCATATGCTTAAAATATTTCCTATCTCAGAGCCCCTAGCAGTGCAAAAGGTAAATCCAGAATAGATCAAGCTCTCCATACCGAAGGGAACACGCTTTATGCATCTCACACACTTGCTGTGTGACTTTTTCTTACTGATTTCCCATCCTACCCAATCTGTGTTTAGAGAGGGCTCCACTGCATGGAGGAGCAATAAACACAGAATCATAGAATGGTTTGGGTTGGAAGGGACCTTAAAGATCATCTAGTTCCAACACCCCTGCCATAGGCAGGGACACCTCCCACTAGATCAGGTGGCTCAGTGCCATGTCCAGCCTAGTCTTGAACACCTCCAGAGAGGGGGCATCCACAACCTCTCTGGGCAACCTCACCACCCTCACCATAAAGGTGGTTTTCACACTTCCACTGTTTGTGATCTTCCAGTTCAAACTCCCAGTCAGAGAGATGAAAACAAGTGTGAGCTCTCTGTGAACATGCAGAGATTTACCTGCTAGGCTCAGTTCATCCCACTCATCTAAAGCTGTTGAATGGACAGTCACCTGCTACTGACACCCACCAGGCTTCCTCAGCCTGGATTAAATTCCAGGGTAGATGGAGCCATTCATTCTCTAGAAAATTTTCTTTTTAAAATGGGTGCAGTTTTAACTGACAGAAGTTGGTTAAATCCTTTGCACAGAGAATGCAGTAGTCTTTACTCCATTATGAAGTTAGAGTATACTATAAACCATGTTGTAAGTTGCTTTTCTTGCTAAGGTGGACCTAGAAAGCATGGGTGATGTCCTACTGCCATAGGTCCTTTCACAAACTACTGCCTGCAACCTATGGCTGCAGACTACTGCAGTGTACCTTTGAGCTGTTGTCTCCTGTACGAACCATGAACTATTCTCTCCATCCCTCTCTCTGCACACTTACCCCCATGACCACGTTTAACATATATCACAGTTGGTGGAAGCTCTTTTGCTGCCTCATCTCACTTGGAACTACCCCCTCATTTCATTCCTTTAAACCCCTTGGCCATTTTGCTTCTTAAATTAGTCCCTTAAAACTTCCTTTCCTTTAAGCATATGATTATCTTTCCTTTAGAGCATTTTATGGTGTCCTTTAAGGGGAATAAAATTAAATAAACCCCAGTCCTACACACAGTTGCACTGGTATGTTCTGTACTGTAGAATAATGCATAGCTTGTAAGAAATAGAGACAACACACAGACTGATAATGAAGGTAACACCAAGCTTCACTCAATTCTGGAAGGAGGAGAGAGGAAAACTGAATAAACAGCCTGTGACTACAGTTTCTGAGTCTATGGTTTTAATTACTGCATAAATGAGTGGAAAACAGGATTAAGGAATTTGCACAATTGTTACACATTGTATTTGGAACTGGAGCATTTTCTTCACTTACAATAGCATGAAGGCATAATGCAATACAGGGGCGATTTTGCAAAACTTCCTTTCTTCTTCTCAGGCTTGGGATTTTCTTATTTGAACACATGAAAAATGTTTATGAGTTCCAGTCATTTAGCTTTGCTTATTCACCAGCTCTGTTTGTAAACAAGATTTCAAGCACTGACTGAACCATGGGGCACTACCTCCTGTAAAAGAGATCTTTTCTGAGTAAACAAAGCCAAAGTGAAGTGAGTTACAGGAGCAAAAGTGTTAATAAACTGCTCTTATGCCCTAGTAAGAATCCATACATGTTTGCAAACACAAAAGCCTGGGGCTAGAGTAAACCTTTCATTTTCTCCTTTTCATTGTTTTTCTTCTACTACCATACACACTGATTTTTAGACTGAACAAACAGCCCATGAGTGACTGTTCTTCACCTTCCTTCAAGTAAGTCAATTACCCAAAAAGAATTTAGCATACTGTACCAGCTCATTCAAGCTTTTCTTACTTGAGCTTAAAATCTCCCTAATTTTCTCTCTTTCACAGGCCTGCTCTTCATCTCCATCTGGACTGAAATCTGGTAAACATTACACTCACAAGGTAACAGGTCTGGAATGTGAAGCATCTAGAGCTCAGCAGAGTCTCTTCTTGGCATCTCAACATATGTACTTTGTTGCCTAGTGCCAGTGTTCAACTGGCTTTATTCTATTCAAATACAGAAATTTAAACCCAGGACTGCATAAACAATGTTGACCAATCAAAATCACAGTTAAGAGTAGTGCCTTCCTAAGGGAAGAGACAAGTGCTATATGCCTTCTCAGAGTCCCTGAAAAGCACAGTATCTTGAATAAACCTTTCAATCTGGAGCATGTCTACATTTCATCCATCATCCTTTGTAAATGAAAGATAAGAGAGAGAAGATAGCGACTGGTTTATCCTCCTACAGGAGCCTTCCTTGTGACATTATCTTCTACACTACTGCAAGGACCAAAGCATGGAGATCTCTAACTGACATTTCAGAACAAGGTTTACACAATAGCACTGGAAGCCAGTTGAAGACTTTTCCCAGATGAAGAATCTGGCACACATTATACATAATTAGACCTACCATTGAATTAGGGAAGACAGACTGGAGGCATCTGCCCAAAACTATCTTTCACAGCTATGAGGGCAGAAGGAGATGAATTTACCTGACCTATCCATTACATGCAAAAAATACTGCTGATATTGAAGAATAAGAACAAAGTCATAAAACAACATTTAAGTTCAAAGTCTCTTTATAATAAAGCATTATTAAGGGGCACTACACAGTATGGCTTTAGACCAAGATTTCCAAGCATTTTGCACCCAGAGCTGTGCCCATGCAGGCTCAAAGTTGACAAATGCTCTGTTCAGAACTGTAAGAACTCCTAAGGCTGGAAGAGCTCCTCTGAATTTAATGTTTGCTCCTACTAACTTAACTGCATGAATTAGACCCTTTATGTTCTGCACAATGAGTTAGGAAGAGGCAGGATTTTCATCTTAAAAACTTTTCTCCTGGCTGGCCATTTCTACATATCCAGAAGTACGTAGGTCTGAAGACTATATATAGCTACACTGGAAAGACTTCTTTAAGTGAGATGCACTTGTTCAAGAAGAATTTCCAAATCAGGAGGGGAAGAGTAACACAGTACATAGAAATCAAAACAAAAGTAAGAAATAATCTTTATCCTCTTCCCAGAGGAGCCAGTATTTTCAAAACTTTTGTAAGTGGCACTGTTACTAAATGTAAATGGATTTTTTCTCTTATTACAAATTACAGCACTGTTCATCTAAATGGTTTCTCTGAGTGGAGCTGTAGCACTGTTGAATTACCAGTGTTTGTGAAAGGAGTGAAGACCCCAGTAACACACCTAACACAGCAAGTGGACATGTCAATTATTTCCTCAAAGAGGTGTTGTTAATACCAAAAGTCATCTGACTTATAGAAATCAAAGAATCATAGAATAGCTTGGGTTGGAAGGGACCTTAAAGATCGAGTTCCAACCCCCCTGCCATAGGCAGGGACACCTCCCACTAGATCAGGCTGCTCAGTGCCTTGTCCAGCCTGCCCTTTAACACCTCCAGAGAGGGGGCATCCACAATCTCTCTGGGCAACCTGTTCCAGTGTTTCACCACCCTCACTGTAAAGAATTTCTTTCTTATATCAAGCCTGAATCTACCCCCTTCCAATTTACATCCATTGTTTCTAGTCCTCCCATCAGATATCTTATTAAAAAGTCCTTCCCCAGCCTTTCTGTAGGACCCCCTCAGGTACTGATAAGTTACTATGAGGTCCCCACTGAGACTTCTCTTCTCCAGGCTGAACAACCCCAACTCCTTCAGCCTGTCTTCATAAGGCAGTTGCTCCAGCCCTTTAAACATCTTCGTGCCCCACTGGACCTGCTCCAACAGCTCAATGTCCTTCTTATGTTGAGGGCTGACAAAAAGATCACATCAAATACAACCTTACTAATCTGCATATAGGCTATGTGGTACTCATGTACCTCAAGGAACTCATGCTTTGCCAACCTAAGCCTCAACAGCATGGAAATCCCTTCTCCATCTCATATTCTTTACTGAAGTTGAGGAAACAGGACTGCTCCATAATGACAGGCCTGCAGGACAGCTGTAGGGAGGCTAAACAGAACACTAAAACATACCAAAACATTAAACCAGTGGATGAAGAATGTTTTTACTGTTAAGCCTGGCCACTCAAACTGTTCTCAAGTATCAAAACCCTACTGACAGGTAGAGATTGCCATGTGTGCAGAGCAGAGTGCATTGCCATGGTCTGCCACAGTCAGCATTAGGGAAGGACAAAAAGATTCCCACCTCCTCCTGATGTGAAGGAGAGATGGCAAAGACAATAGATAGATCTCAGATCAGTATTAGGTATGGAGAAACACAGAATATTGTCAACTAATGGCTCCACTTCAGTCTCTTCTTGTTTATACCAAGTAGGGAACTGCATTGTCATGGACAGGAATAAATGCAAGTTTTATCTCTCAAAATACTGAGTAGAAATAAGCAAAATCCCTTTGAATCTGAGAAGACACCAACACTCAGCACAGCTGCTTAAAGAAGAACCTCTGTTTAGGGCCATGATGTGGGAAGAACATTGCTTTTCAGACCCTGATGTTCCATTTGAAGACTCTTTTTAATCCAATGCTAGAAATGTTCTAGATACAGATAACTGGAAGTGATTTATTCCAGCCGTCTACTTTTTAGTCAAAACCAATCACTTTCCAATCTAATCTAAATTGTGGTCTTCAACCTTTACTAGTCCGAGCACACTGAGTAAATAATGCCATTGTGAGCAAGTGAGAGCCTTACCAACTCATTCCAGAACACTGACAGGATTTTCAAAAAGAAATAATGAAAAAGCGTATTGCCAAAAACCTACAGTCAAGAATTTGAGCTTTTCAAGTTCTAATACTTGTTATTACCATTACAAAACTTTGCTATTTCTGATAGTCTCTAAAAAAAAAAAAAAAAAAGAAAAGGAAAGGAAGAAAAGATTGTTTTTCTGAAACATTTCAGGCCAACATAGTAAAATGTCCTCAACAGCTTTCTGATTTTTGAAACCTTCCCATTTCAAATATTGGTTATTGCAAATCTGGAAAGTTGCCCTGTCTGGAGTAAAATCATATACAGATTGAAAAAGGATTAAATTTTGTGTTACGATGTATGCACTTCTTTTATACTTGAAACTTCTAATATCAGGAACAGGAGAGTTGGAGACTAAGGAGGATAAACAACAAATGCTGCAGCTCATTGTGACAGTTGCTCTGCAGGTACATGCTCTCTTTTCCCAATAGACAATGGGGCATTAAGACACCTGACTGTTAGAGTGGCTCCTCCTTGTGACAGGTTGACACATGAGGAAATGGCTCAAGTTCAATACCATAGTGGATACTCAGGTTTACAGGGCTAGACACTAGTTTTCCTGTGTCCAGATAAAACATACAGGATTTTTGAAAGTACAACATAAAAGTATATCCTGAAGATATTTCAAGTGTCAACCACTCCAAGTATAGCCATGCCATTTAGATTTATCTGAAGAGGATTGCTTTTAGATAGATACACAACATCCATCAAGACTGAGCTTCTGATTTCTTTCTATTGATGAATTTTATCCCACACCAAAGGATACAACATAACAAAACCGTGATGCAGGACAGCACCTGAGGTACCTGAAGACAGGAGTACAGATACACACTATAAGCTGGTTCACTGTGTTGCCAAGACAATGAAACTACACCCAACTTTAACAATAGATGACTTCTTATCTGCTATTTTTTGTCAATTAATTTCAATCCTTTACCTCTACTTGACGTTTCACCTATTTCGTTTTACAAATATTGCAATAATTGGGGAAAAAAAATTGGCATGCAACTTACTTTTGCTTTTTTGGGCATGCATAGATGTTTGAGACAAAGTTCACCAGAGAAAGAGGAGTGCAAGCACACGCAAATATGAACACAAAGAAACCCAAACCAGAGCAGAATATATATTTCAGACCAACAAGATCATATCCAACTAAATATTAGAAAAAGATGTTCTAACCATTTATGATTCACAAGGATCCAAAACTAACGCAGACTCCAGACAGAGCTTACATTCAGTGAAAGAGCTCCACAAATTGCATCATACTACACTATGACTTTGATAATGAATATGGATAGCAATTACAGAATCAATGTCTGCATGTCTTGAAGATCAAAATATATTAGGAATGCATCAGTGGTTTCTTGGAATAACCTGAAGAATGATTTGAAAACACATTAGTTCAAAGGAGCATGAAAACTGTGGTGGCTCTTCACAGCAAGTTTTGAATTTTCTGCTCTATGCACATTATTAGTCATAAGACCTACTGGTGGGGCTCTGCAGATGTTCATCTGATCTGTGTCTACAGAAACAGGACTGCAGAAAATACTCTTTACTGCTTTACTCACATGACACTGGCATTTATAACACAGGATACAAACTACTAAAGGACCATACTCAGAGTGATCATCACACTGAAAATCAGGTTGTGGAAGGAGGAATTGTCAGGAGAATTTGTTGTTGAGAAAAAGATGACAGTGAAATATCATACATATTTATACAAAACATAGAAGCATAGAATAGTTTGGGTTGGAAGGGACCTTAAAGATCATCGAGTTCCAACCCCCCTGCCATAGG
>VZTY01008608.1:103077-121617 GCA_013400935.1 Turnix velox | reverse complement strand
TATTAAAAAGTCCTACCCCAGCCTTTCTGTAGCCCCCTTCAGGTATTGAGGAGCTACTATGAGGTCCCCCCTGAGCCTTTCTTCTCCAGGCTGAACAACCCCAACTCCTTCAGCCTGTCTTCATAAGGCAGTTGTTCTAGCCCCTTGATCATCTTCATGGCCCTCCTTCAACAGCTCAATGTCCTTCTCATGTTGAGGGCTCCAGAACCGGACACAATACTCCAGATGGGGCCCTCAGGACTGATGTACCTCTACCCAACACAAGGATGAGCTGCTGTCATGTGGAAAAGCTACACATTTCAGAAGTGGAACTTCAGACTTCAAATCGAGCATCTTTGAAAGGCACATGAACTGGATCTGCTGATTCCTTTTCCTTGCTTTATGTATTTGATACATATAGCACTAAAGGATTAAATGTTGAAATGACAGGTATGGGACATGAGCGAATGACCTTACGACCTTATATTCATGCCATGTAACAACAAAGAAACATTTTTCCTTTTCAAATTTGCAATGCAAAAGGTTATTTTGCATCCACAGAAGCATTGCTAGAACCTAGAAGGTGCAAAACTATAAGTTATCACAAATATTTAAATGACTGAAAAAATAATAAACAAACTACCAGGTTCAGCTGTAAGAACATGGCAAGACAACAGTGGTTGACAGTGTTTGGCAAATAAATGAGCTCTCACTGCAACAAGACTGCAAAACTGAAAATTAGTCCTTTACTATACTGAGATCACACATAGAAAAATCTTTTCAGTGTTTGACATCTCTTCCCACTAGGGTTGTGCCAAAATGGAGATAAATCAGAGCTGTGGCTCCACAGTCTGACAATAGGAACAAAGACTGAATACCTTGATGAAAAGCAATGTTATAGGTCAGGATTAAATCATGCAGAGACAGCTGAAGCATGTAATAATCAAAAAGTGACAGCAATTTTTAGGGCAGAATAGGGACCCCACCTTGCTCACTAGGAGAAGCTGGGGAACTGCTGTACTACTTTTATAGGGACTGATCTCAGGGTGATAAAAACTGAGAAGATAATAAATAGACCAGAAAGAGTACAGTGAAGAAAAAAACACCACAAACCACCACCCTCCCCACACCCTAAAATAAGCAAAAACAGATATCTTTTTAGACCATGACATTCAGAGTAGTTTTCCAATTGGTCTGACGTTGTTCTGTATTTCATACAACTGTAGTCGTTGGAAAAGTGTCTATTTTAAAGCAATAACACACGTGGCCTCTAAAAGTAACAGAAATGTCTCCTTTAAAAAGGGTGTGGTGTTGGCAATGGTAGAAAAACAGACCATTTACCACGAAGATACTTTGTAACCTCATCTTCTACTCTATGATGTAAGAGCTGAGCTCTTAACTATGCTGTCTTAAAGGGAAGAGCAGTCATTGCCTTAGAAACACCAGTAAGTTTTGGGGAGATTAAATAACAAACACCAGCCCTTCAGATCTCCCACTTATAAAAATTAAAGCTTTTTAATTGACTTCATAAAGAACTAAGAAAAATACAATGCAAGAGCGTCAGAAGCAGGCTCTGCTCTCTGCTCAGCTGGAATAAATCTTGACAGCTCCCCCTGCAGTGGGCACAACTGCTTGAAGTCTTGCCAGCTAAGGATGCATTTCGTGAAAGCAGGTCGTTTTGAAAATGTTACCAAAGTGCTGATTAGGTGGAACAGTGCCTACTTATGAGAAATGAAATCTCCAGTTAAACTGTGGCACTGTTTGCATAAAGCAAACACATAATGCTCCCATCTACTCCAAGGGTGGAGGGAAGGACATCTGAATACAAGGGAGGCATTGAGACTTGAAGCTAAAGGGAAGAGAGGGGAAAAGTAAAAAAGATGAGCTTGTGTGTAAAGTAGCATAATCTATGAGATTAAATATATGCCACTGAGGAAAAAAAAAGGTGCTCCGAAATCACTAATATCCCAAGGAGATGAAGCACCACTCTTCTAAACTCTTGGGACAGATGCTTTGCTGGCATGAAAGTGGAGTTGTGCTTATCAAAAGAAAAAAAGCACAAAGAATCCAGAGTATTATGGTTCTTGCAAATACAATTAATTGTGTGTTCTAGAAGAGCAAATCTAGTCAATGTTGTACAATCAGTCTGAAAAATGACAGAGTTTTGTTTTGCTTTCTTGAAAAGAGTATGAAAATGATACTTATTAATTCATTTGAATATTTCAAAATCCAGGCCTGAAAGAAAATGCCTAATAGTTATTTCTCTGCTCTTTTCACCATTTTTGAAAGGGCATCAAATCCTAATTCTGTCTGAAAAAAAAAAGGAACAATAATAATGCACGGTGGGGATGGTCAGAGCTGAGCTCTATGATTCTCATTGCATAACCTCATGTAGGCATCTGTGGAGAACCAGGAGTACTAGATACTATAAAATGCTACTGATCATCCCCTCTGCTATCATCATACTAATTTTTAAAACAAACAAAAAGATGATTGTGACACTTTCCAAATTTACCAAATGACTTTCACACACAACGAGCAATTCAATTATCTGTCTGCAATACATTTGAAGAGAAGTGATCCCAAAGGTCTGTCTCACTTCTCCAAGTACATAGAAAGCTACAAACCGATTAATTGACCAGTTGGTGAACAAAGGCCACTGCATAACATAAAAAAATCTCAAACACAAACTATAACCAGAGGCAAAGACATAAATGCAGATGAATTCAGTCCTCCTTCCCCCTCACCAACCTCTCTTGCACAAGCACACATGATTCTAACACAGCCTTGGACGCAAAGGCTTGTAGATAGCAGCACATTTTTCCTAAACATACCTAAACTTTTGAAAATATTTGCCATAAATTAATACATTGTGCCTTATCTACTTTACTTTTCCTTATTGCTTCTAGTAACAACTACACTTAAAATATAGGAAAATATAGTTTTAAATAAAATGCCAAGAATGTAGTGCCAGAAGGCTGGAGCAGAGCAACCCATGCTATGCACCAAAAAAAGGAGAGAAAGGGGAATAAGGAGAATAAGAATTGGGAACTAAAAACAGAGCAAGAGTGGAAAAAGATCAAGCTGTTTGTTTGCACCTAGAAGAAAACGAGTTGAGTAACATCTTCCATGGGCTTGTCAGAAGCAATTAGTGTCCAAACAATCTGAAGTGCCTTCAGGACTGAATAACAAGCTTTGCAAATCTCTGTTTGCAAACCACAGATGACATTTATCTTGACTTCAGTGAGTCTGGCCACTGGCATGCCCATTAGCAAATGAGGAAGATATGGCTGCAAGGCTAGAAGACTGCTGTGAGAAAGAAGTTATCAGTGGTTCCTTGTTAGAACAGAAGGAACTACGTAATGAGGTATCACAGAGGAATGAGATTACTACAGAGCTATAAAACAGAATAACAAGTAAATCTGGGCTGCTCAGCCAAAAGAGACTACTGAAGATATTACTTGAAAACAGCCTTTAGTTATGTAAACAGCTGCCACAAGAAGCAGGGGGAATTATCCATTTTCCATGTCTGTGATGGATAAAACAAGAGTAGTTCCAAACAGCATCACAGAAGGTTTGTGCTACATATCATAAAAACCTTTAGTTGTCAAAGATGCTGCTGCTGATGTACTAGAACAGGTTGCACAGGGAGTATGTGGTGGTGACTGAAAGTCTTCAGAAGAAGGTTACACAAATGTTCCTTGCTCACTGCAGGGGGTTGGACTAGATAACCTTTGAAGGTTCCTTCTCACTCTATGATTCTGTGAAACATCATAACTACAGTCTACACCCTCTTCTAATGCAGGACCAACAGAGCATCCTGTTGAAGTCCCTCAAGTTCCTCATTTCTTCTGTGATAACTAGCTGCTGGCAAACAACTCACATTCCTGAGCAAGCTTTAGGAATACATCTACTGATACCAAAAGGCACAACATATATTAATACAGTAATTCCAGAAAAAAATCATTAGGCCATGTCCCAGACTGTGCAGATCAACACATGAACCCTACTAACAGTCAGTCTTGTTTCGAGGGAATTAACAGCAGGATTTTTTTTAATGTATAATAGTGCAAGTATAATTCACTCTTGTGTTAATATCAAGTTCACACTTAAAACAATGCAGTAAGTAATAGTAGACCCCTGATCTTGAATTCCCTGATCTAGGATGCTATGTTGTACAGTGCTTTCCTCCACTGGTTATTCCTTATCTTGGGATTGCTATTAATATTCCTTGAAAAGTTACAAACAGTGTGAAGAGTGATGGCAAAGCTTTAGTAGAATTAGTACAATATGATTTCTCACCTCCCCCCCTTTAGTCTGGCATTATTTCATGCTAAACTTTAAACTTGCTGCTTTCACTGATGTGCATTTCAAGTTTAAAGCAGAACAGTCCAATAGCTGAAGCCAAAAGTTTGACCTCCATTAGAACTGTTGTAATCTACTGGGAAAATATCCTCTAGACTTTAATTTCACCATACTGATGATGATAAACAAAAATTATTGGGGATGTAAGACCAAGATAGATGCCTGGAAAAAGGCAAACCAAAACACAAACTACCAGTAGCAGCAAACTATACAGAAAGTTCCTCCATTTCTCATGTACTATCACTTCCCAGGTAAGTGGATTAGCTGGATTGGCACAGAGGTGAGATGATAATCACTATCATGTGAAGGAAAATTTCAGATCACATGAAACTCTCTGTTTTTGAGCATACATGCCTTTTCAAGTGTAACTGTACCATGGAGCACCATTATCTGAGTTGCCAGTTTAGATGGGAAGGTCTGTAGGGGCTGGGAAAGGTACTGCAAGATCAACAAGCTCCCACTCTCTCAGTGGTGGGGCTTGAGCAAACTCTGTAACACAAATATTACAACATTCTTCACTTTGCCTCAAGAAATACTTGGCCAAGCTTCTACTGGAGTGAAATGATCCCTTTAAATACATGGGCAAAAAATGGAACCACTGCCTCACAACAGTAAAAGATGGATATTTTGCTGTTTACCTGAGTTTAACAAAGTTTCTCAGGCAGAAGTAACCCAGGCTCTCACTGACTCTCCACCTTCCTGTCAGATCTTACTAGAAAGACCTCGAAGGAAATGTCACTAGTGAAATACACATGATGGTTTTGTTCTTGGTGGTATTGTCTGCTTTTAGGCAAGTCAGCAATTGCCACATTCAACCTCAGGAGCATGAAATGAAGTAATTTAAACTACAAGTTTGCAAAGCTCATCTCACCATGATCAGACTTCCACAAAAGCAGATCAAACAAATCCTCTTCCTCTTCAAGCACCTTTTTTCACCTTGGAAAATTACATGGGAGGTTGAAAGAAGTTTCAATGTGACATTGAGGTTTCATACTGCTTTGAGGTTTCCTATTATTGTTGATGCAAAAATAGCAATCAGTCCCAAGATGAGGAGTCACCTTTTGTCATCAGCAGTTCTGTCATTTATGACTTCAGGTCAAACTAGGAACCCCTCATCATTTGCTAATTTCACTCATGGTTTATGGTAAAAGCTGAACCAGTATAAATATAGATAAATACATCATTTAAATGAAGGTGACATGGGAATCCATGGAATCTCCAGATATCTCTGAAACACTTTAGGAAGAATCAGAGAATTTTAGGGATTGGAAGGGACCACACGAGATCATCTAGTCCAATCCTCCTAATCAGAGAACAGAGAGAAATTTAGGCATGTCAAACTTGGAAACAAATCCACAGAAAGCCTTCTCCACAGGAGCTATTTTCACAACCACACCTCTTCAAAAACATGTTTCTGATGAAACCACGAAGAGAGTACAGATGCTTCCAAACTTCTAGGAGGTTTAGAAGCCATTTCTGATAAAGTCCTAGACAATGGAGACCAAGGAAATTGCAAAATTTCGTTAGAAACAATGCACCACAAATTAAAGCATTTGAGTTGTTGTTGACAGCGACTTGTCTGCAGGTCCTCAAAGCCAGAATGCAATGCTGAAACACTCCTCCTATCCAACATTTCACCTCAGCAAGAGGCACTCTGCAATGATCACGGCTCCAAAACCAACCCCAAAATACAAATGAACTTGGGAGAGGGGGGGCAGAGACATCAACAAAAAAACATGAATTGAAGCATTATAGCAGGCATCCATCCTGAATAATGCTAAAAATAATGGAACAGGATAAACAAGTGACACTATTTTAACAGAGAAATCAATAAATTATATGAAAAGGATTTTCATACAAGTTGAGGGTAGCTAGGCACATGGGAACATCCATTTTCCCTTACTGAGTATCCAGAATCTCACACAGATTGCCCAGCACAGACTGGTATTTTTCATCTATTTTTATTTATAAGAGCAAGTTGCTCTCTCCATCTCTTTATTTTTATTAAAAAAAATAAAATGAGCAAGACTTGCTGCACAGATATTCCCACTAGAAGACTTGAAAGTGGTTAGGAAATTTCAGGACTGCCCTGCAGAAAGTGGAGGAGATGAAAGCAAGTTCTACAGCACAGGCTCTGTTCCTCTTGCCCCACCTCAGCCAGGAAATTTCCTGTTCCCTTGGCAAGAAGTGCAGCTGGCTCCCTTCTGCTCAGCCAGGGGTTCAGAGAATAACTTTTCCAAGCTATTCCTTGCATGGAGGAGGAAATGAAAGCAAGTAATTTTCAAGAAAAGCAAGTTGGATTGTCCAACCTTTTAACTCAGTGGAGAAAACAAAAAGAAAAGGCAACAAAAAGGCAGCGAAAAGAAAGAGGCAACCAAAAGAAAGAGGCAACCAAAAGAAAGAGGCAACCAAAAAAGGCAAGAAAAAAGGGCAAGAAAAAAGGGCAAGAAAAAAAGGCAAGAAAAAAGGTAACAACAAAAAAACACCAAAAAAGAAGAAGAGAACAAAAAAGAAAACAGCAAAAAAGGAAAGAAAGCAAAAAAGAAAGAAAACAAAAAAGAAAATAGAAAAAAAAGAACACAAAAAAGTAAAAGAAAAAAGAAGGAAAAAAGAAAGAAAACAAAAAATAAAAATTAAAAAAAAAAGGAATTATACAAATGAAAGTGTAAGAGGCACAGGAAAACAAAAGAAAACTATTTTTTTGTGTGTGCAGATTCACAGATTCAAAACAGAGGAAACACATCTTTAAATGATTAAGATAAAGGCTGTGGGTAACAGAGGGAAGTGAAAGTTTTTAACCACATTAAAATCCTACAGTCTTCTGTGCTTGGTAACAGTCATTAAAATTATTTGCACCATGGTTCTGTGTAAATTAGGAACAGAAAAGCATAGGGATTGAAAACCTCTCTTAGGCAAAATGCTCCAGTAGAGTTTAGTGGCCCTAGCTATCTGTGGGCAGGAGATGCACACCTGGAGGTCCTTTCCAGCTCCTTTCTCTACTTTTCCCCAAAGTTGTCCTAGGAAGTTCCCACACAGTTATTTCCCAAGATCCCTAAAACACCTCATGGACTGCAAACATCTCTCACTGAGCCCAGAGACTACTACAGAAGTGGCCAAGGATAGATTAGGATCTGCAAAATCAAAGCTTGGAGGAGCTCATCTGCAGAGCTTCATGTCAAAGTAGCCCCAGATCATGCTATTAAACCCATGGTTAACAGAGAGAGAATTAATGTTGAATATCTGGACATTGTCTTTTATATAATATGATAAGAGATGAGAAAAATCAAACAGGGTACCAGCTTCATGGCCAAGAAACTTAAATACGAGATTTACATAAGTACTCAGGAATCTTTACAGTGGCAATCATTCATTACAAGGCAAAAAAATGTTGAAATAATAACAACAGAAATATAAAATATACTTCTGTGGATGAAAAAAATCCAGGCACTCATAGGATGAAAAGATGAATTATTTTTCCCCAGCAGTAAATTGGGTAGTTTTAAATCAATAATTATGATAATAAGACACTGTAAAACACACAAGCCCAGATAACTTGCCTCAAGTCTTTTTAAAGAGCTGTCCAAGAAGCTAATTATTAAAATTGGTTTTCAATAAATCCTAAACACTGGAAAATACCTTAAGGATTTGAGGCAGATCATAGCTTCTACAGGGCTAAGAGGGCAATCCACACTATTTCACATATACAGTCAATCTTACATTGATCTCAGAAAAGATAAGAGAAGCGCAGGAGTGAGAATGAGCTCAGAGTAACTAAGGGAGCACAACCAACATCAGCTCTAGAAAAACAGATCACACTGATATAGAATCTTAGTAAGTGAGACTGGTAGTCCTGTTGGTAAAACAACTCCCTCCATATAATGTATTTTGGTAGCTCCAAGAGATTTAAGCTGGTGCTACGTAATGATTTAATTAGGAAAAAGGAACAACAGGACACTAACATGGCCAGGCAATAAATGAGCCAAAGCCTTGTGCTTTTTTGAGACTCAAAATAGAATGGTAGACAGAAAAGCCTTATAGAGAGGCAAGTCTCTTACAAGGTCCCCATAAGGCTCATTTTACATTGTTTTACTATGTAATATTTTTATCTGTCATCCAGAAGATAATTAAGCCATTTAACCAACTATTGATGAAATAATGACATGAATGAATATATAATGAAAAAGATGGTTCACAATTGCAGTGACTTGAATCTTGAATTACCAAGATGTCAGTAGAATCAATATTCAATTACAACTCTAGGACAGAGAAACCATAGCTGGAGAACAGGGGACACCATCCTGAAAGTTAGCACTTCTGAAAAGGACTCAGGGAAAGGAGACTGGTGGATAATTACCCAAGTATGAATTCTTACTTCTTGTAGAGCTCCTGGCAAAGCTACTGCCAAAATTAACTGTGCCAACTGTGCAATAGTGAATTAGAGCAGAGTGTGCAATATGCACATACTTGATAACAGCATGGTCCCATACTGTTCTCCACTATCTCAAGAGTACATGAATAAAGCAGAGGAGCTTCAGAGGGAAACTGTGAGAATAACAGGAAACACTAAGCAATATATCAAGAAGCACAGCATACTAATACCCATGGCTCAGTCACAGTCTGTGGATCTGAAACATGCTCAAAGTTTGCTAAAACAGCCCATGCTGGAGCTCCTGATTGCCTCATTGCATGGTCTTCTAGAAGCCATGCCACCTTGCTGTCAGCCTGATCAGTTGCTGTCTGAAAAACCTCCTTCACCTGCAGATGTCTACACAATGTCCACAAACTTGCGAACAGGTCTACAGAATAGAAAATGTAGACTACAACCAGATTCAAATGCTAGAACTTGGAGGTGAAAAATCTGAAACTCAAAAATGGTTGTTTCTACTGCAGGTAAATACCAAGCATGGTAACTCCCCTTCAAAAAGGAATTAACTCAGCAAAACTCAATGGCCTGAAGAATTCAGGTAGGGAATCCAGAAAACCATCATGATGGCTTCGTTATTTTAGTCTGCATCCATCCTACCATAACACAGAGCCTCCTAGAGCAACATCAGTCTTATCCTTTTAGAACTCCATAATGATATCAATTGCTCATTACTTATGAGTGTGAACAGACCTGGAACATTATACCCCAAGAATAACATCTCATCCCTGTTGAGATGAGTAACTCCTTGAGCTGCAAAGCAGCATTCATGTTCAACCACAAACCTACTTGCAGCTCTGGTTGTCATTACACTAAGGCACTTTATACTATGTGACACTGTAATATGGCCTCAGATTAAACAAGAATCAAGCCATTTGACTTCATATCCTGCATCAAATGGCTTGGCATCAAATCTCATTCCAGCAGGACAAAGGAAATAACATATACAGAAAATATAAATCAAGTTGTTTTTTTTTTTTAAGGAAAACAAACAAACAAAAACAATCCTCTTCCTCCCCCAAAAAATCCCAGATCTTGAGTCCCCTCCAGTCCTTGTATACACCAGTAGTACAAACATGATACAAAAGAGCATTCAGGACATTTATAAAACCTGAATGAGGCTTTCTCTAAATAAAAGGGTTACAAATTAACCACTCTTTTAGGTGCTGCTTAAAACTCCAGCCCCAAGGACTGCTCTGCTTGTCTAAATCACTACACAGACTCAACTTCCAACAGCACAAGGAATAATCAGGAGTGGCTCTATTCAACTGCTCCAACTTTTCATCCATGCAAAAAGTTAAGCCATTTCTTTGGGAGGCACTCTGAGATATACTAAGTCAGAGAGGCTTTATGTAAAAACCACATGCATCTTCATGCTATAAGCATGTTCCCAAACTTCTATGCTTTCTGGCTTGCAAACCCATCATACACCATGCAGCAAACAGACTTTTAGAAGTTGTTTGCCAGGCCCCAGCTCTGTTCAGAGCTTACTTTTAAGATTTTATTGATAACAAAACCACTTTGCTGGCCCAGTCCTGACCTTTCTTTACAGTATGATGCACAGGGATTTGCCTTATTCTTATTCACAGCCTTCAGATTCTTCCCTGCTCTGAGTGCTGAGTTCCATTCTGTGTTTGTAAGAAGCCTCTGGATGAGCCTTTAGACAAAAACTCACTGTATGGAGAATGACAGAGATATATTATAGTATGTTTATTTGCCAAGACCTTTGCAGCCAGTTGGTCATTTATTTTAGACAGAGGGAGGTGTGGAATACCTTAGCAGTACAGGAAACTAGGTCATGTCTCCTCAGCATTCTGCAGTTCTTGCCATATTGCTGCCATATGCTGCTCCCAGATGACATCTGCCATCAAATGCTTCTAGCAATAAGCTATCAAGGTGTTTATTTTTAAAAGTCTGTTGTTTTGTTTGGTTTTTTTTGTTTTTTTTTTACAAAGCCTTACATAGAACAACATCTCCAGTGGCAAGTCAATAAAAGGGAAAGCACCATGTGCCACACATCCCAATACATCGTGAAGATGTGGCCATTCCCTGAAACAAAGGAACAGCACTTAATACTTGATCCAAAGACTTCTGCAGTCAACAAAAAAGCTTCCAGTGTTTTCAGAATGCTTTGGACTGAAAACCAGAAAGATTTGACTGTATCACACATATAGCTGGCCTTGGGGCAAGTGTGCATGAAGCACATTCCTTTACAGACTCTACCTCAACAAATACACTTCCAGCCAGAGAAAATTAAGCCTCAATACAGTGGGTAAATAATAGGACTCCAACTTGGAAGGAGGTAAGTTCCTTCAGACACATGATATGTTGTAACTCGGTCTCTGGCCACCTTCATGAAGATTTTTTTTTTCTACATCATTTTGGGACTCTTTTCTCCTCTGATGAGAAAGGGGAATGTGAAATCTCCACATGCATGGCTCCTAGCACCAGTGAGATATGCACAGTGGGAAGGGGGAACCCAGATTCAAAGAGGGAGAGAAAGCTCAGACCTGCAACAATCTGTTCTGAGTCCATCCTAACTGGGACAAAGCTGCTCACTTAGCTCCCTTGCTTTCCAAATTGTATATCCTGGCAGGGAGCCCCCCTCAGTTCCTATCACAGCACCAGATCAGAACAGCAGATTTGTTTTCAGGAAAGCTGGAACTTGTTCCTCACTCACAAACTTAAAAGATATATGTATGTCTGCTGCAACAGCCTGCCATTGTGTGCTAGACAAACACGCAAAAAAGCACAACAAATGAAACATGCAGACGTCTTTCAGCATGCTTCAATTTTGAAATGTGCCTACTTCACTTCCAAAGAGTGCATCAGGAAAAACTTGAGCAGAGAGCAGTGACTGGCACAAGATATATACAGCCCTTGATTTGCCAGAGGGGCCCAAAGCCAACTACAACAGCCAAGACAAATGGGCTGGATCTCTCAGAGATTGGGCGAGAGTGAGAACACAAGGATGGTGGATCCAACACATCTCCAGGCAGTTTAAAGCCTGTTGTGTTGGAGAGTACAACATATCACTTATCCTAACCTGAGGGCAAACATCCCTTATATATTCTCTAGGCATTTGTATGAACAAATGAATGGCCAGCACTGCAAGTGTCAGTAAAACTGAACCTTATCCATAAATTTTGCTTGCTAGGTATTCATAAGGGCTCCATTTCAGTATTATGCTTTGCTCAGGTTACTTCAGAGGCTGCAGAAGTGCCACAGAGAAGCACTAATCAGGACCTGTAGCTCAGCTGGGAGAGCATCAGATTCCTGATATGAGGGTCAAAGGGGTCAAGTCCCTGTCCAGGTTTGAGGTTTGTCAGAGTTGGGTTGATGGTTGGACTCGATCATCTGAAAGGTCCCTCCCAATCTACATGATTATGATCTTATTATCCAGTCAACTGGATTGATTTCTGCATCAAACACTTAAAGAACAAAGGCCAGGGACTCTCCCTCAATCATCATATTCATGGGGGAGCAGAGACACTTTGCTAATCTAGGACACCCCTGGTAGACGTGGGACAAGGAGCAGAAGTCTGATACAAACTCTAGTGAATGGTAGACCCCAACCACCCTGTGCCTGCCAGCCACTTCTGCCTTTATTTCAACCGGCTGCAGCATCCAAAGAGGGTAAGTTTGCTACATTACTTTTACAATGTCACATAGAAGATACAAAGTTTCTGCAGGTGTTTTTCCTAGCTTTCAAATTGCCAGCTCTAGAGAAGAGCTTCATGACTAACCAAAGCCTCCAAAAAGCAGTTTTATACATAGTGGACAATGCCTGTTCAAATAAGTAAAGACTGCTCTCTATTCAGCCTAGGGTATGGAATTAATCTGTAAACAGATTATGTGGAGTTCAAGATTAGTAAGCATTACTGAGCAGAAGCCTTCATCAAGTATAAGATTGCTAGATACTCTTCTCTTAAAAAAAGTCAGTGCTGCAAAGATCTATGAGTTTTTCAACCTCCTGGGTAGAATATCCACTCATGTGGGGTTTTTTGGATTGGGTTTTGTTGGTTTTGGGTTTTTTTCCAACCCAAGGAATAGAATCATAGAGTTCATTGCATTGGAAAGGACCTACAAAGGTCATCTAGTCCAACTTCTCTGCAGAGAACAGGGACATCATGCACTAGATCAAGGTGCTCAGAGCCTCATCAAGCCTGACCTTGAATGTCTCTGGGGATGGACCCTCCACCACCTCTCTGGGCAACCTGTTCTTTTGCCCTCATGGTTAAGAGCTTCCTCCTACCATCTCATATAAACATGCCCTTTTATAGTTTAAAACCACTGACACTTGTCCTGTCAGTATATGCTTGTTCAGCTTTCCTGTAGCCACTTCAGGCACTGGGAGACTACTACAGAATCACAGAATAGTTTGGGTTGGAAGGGACCTTAAAGATCGTCGAGTTCCAACCCCCCTGCCAAAGTTAGGGACACCTCCCACTAGATCAGGCTGCTCAGTGCCTTGTCCAGCCTGGCCTTAAACACCTCCAGAGAGAGGGGTCATCCACAACCTCTCTGGGCAACCTCTTCCAGTGTCTCACCTCCCACACCATAAAGAACTTCTTTCTTATATCTAGCCTGAATCTCCCCTCTTCCAATTTACATCCATTATTTCTAGTCCTTCCATCATATAACCTGTTAAAAAGTCCCGTAGGCCCCCTTCAGGTATTGAGAAGCTACTATGAAGCCCCCCTGGAGCCTTCTCTTCTCCAGGCTGAGCAGCCCAAACTTTCTCAGCCTGTCTTCACAGCAGAGGTTCTCCAGGCCACTGATCATCTTCGTGGCCATCCTGTGGACCCCCTCTAACTGCTCCAATAAAACCAAACAATAAAACCAACCATCTTTCAATCATCACTATGGTAAAGACAAGTTACCACCTTTACTTCAACCGAGCTAGCTCCTGAATTGCAAATGCTCACATATGTAAACAAAAACAAGAGAAGAAACTGCAACAGGCTTAGCTGGCCTTTTAAAATTCAAGGCAGGGATTTAAAAAGAGATGAAGCCAGGGAAAACACTGGAGATTCACAGTAGCCAAACAGGGAAAAATAACAAAATTTTTAGCCTGAAAAACCGAAGTGGAAAGAATGATAGATTTACTGCTGCATTTGATGCACAGAACCACTGATAGACTCTCCCCAGGAAGTACAGAAATTACAATTACTGAAACCAATCCAGAAGTTAAAAATCAAATTATCTTTCCCAAAACATTCAAATTTGAGCTCTGACAACAACAGATGTTTTAATGTTCTTAAATATATAGGCACACGTGCAAGCATGCACACATACATTCAAGTACAGTATATCCATTCAAGCAAGACCTCCTTCTTAGCTTTCACAAAATAAGACTGAACTTATGGTCATGCTGCAAAGTCTTTTCTTCAAAGTCTTTGCTCAAATGCACAACTGTAAGATTAAGCAACCCATAAGAAATCTTACAGCAGCTCCAAGTTATGAATGGTTATTTTGTAGACTAGTCTGCCAAGACAGATTCGGCATTTGTCAGAGCAGTGTGGGTCAGATATGGTGGGAATGAGCCAAAGAAGCTAAGTGAAAAGTCAGTATTGCAATATTTTCCTTTTTCCCCCCTCTCAGTTTGCCTGAAATGAAGTCACAACTCTTGCTGAAGTAGCCTATTTTCACGCAACCTACCACACTTACTTGAAAAGGGACATTTACACAAGGAAAGTAAAAGAAAAAGGAGTGCAGAGGGAAAAACATTTGTGCAAGAAAGCTACAACAAAGGGACAAACCCAAAACTGACAGGAAAACCCACATTTGTAGATGTATGGTACTTGAATCAAGTTCACCCTATGGAAGCTAAAGCACAATGCATTGCTCTCTTGTAATGAAGTGTAGTATTATGAGGCTCACAGGTTAAGTCACATTGAAAGGGACATCTAGTCCAACCTCTAGCTCAAAGAGGGGTCAACTGTGAGGTCAACTTGTCACTTACACTTTATACTGTTACTTATAATAACCCAAACTCAGCATTGCACTATGCTAAGTCTTACATAATAACAAAAAGAGGCTGCTGCCCTAAGGAACTTTCAGTGGGAAAAAGCTGATTTTTACAGTAAGGTTCCTTAGTACACCAATGAGCATCACGCATGAAATTAAAGGGAACCCTTGCTCACTGGTCTTAAGATTCTCTCCACACTCTCAGCCATAATAACCCTACTGTAGGGATGTTTCTGACATCTAGTATCTCTTGGATGCCAGAAAACCTAAAGAACAACACAAGAGGTACTTTGGTGAAGGCTCTTTCCACTGTGAATGCATGGTCTCTCTGTGCTGATGCCTAAATCATCCTACCTGATCTCCTCCACAAGGAGCTAGGAGTTTTCCAAGCAGCATGCATGAACTGCCATGGGATTCCCTTTGGTAAACTTGGCTGGTTTCGAGATGGCTCTCCTACCCAGAGAGAAAATTTCTCTACCCTGGACCAATTCACAAAGCATCAGAAACAAGTACAAACCTGCTCACCAGACAGGTCTAACAGAGTGAGGCTTAGCATTTCATTTCTCCAGGGCCAACCCTGTCCCATTCAAGTTAAGAGAACCCCAGTATTAAACAGGCTCATGAGTCATTCATAAATTCAAAAACAACCAGTTACACTGAAAGGAGATTAAATATAACCCTTCATTCTAGGTTGGGATTTTTTTTCTATTCCTTATTCTCTTAATAGAGACAAATCTTTGAGTTTCTCCTCTATACGTTGCAGTGCTGTCTTGTACAGTTGGGTGTCCAATGGTAATCCATTAAAAATGGCAAGGGCAATGAGAACAAGAGGGGCTGAGCTGTTTCAAAGAAATGAGGTAGCTGTTTCACACAGACCACTGCAAAAAGACAACTGACAGAGATGCTGGAGCAAAGCATCTACTAGCCTATATCCCAAGTTTAAACAGAAATAACCAATGGCCTGTGTTTGAAAGTAGGATAAAAACTTCCCCTAAACAAACAACCACACTAAACTTTTTAGTCTAAACAAATCAGCAGAAACACATATAATAAAATTTCACATTAACTAGGGTGCATATAACCCCCAAGCTGAAAAGTGCTGCTTGAAAATGTGTAGCACATGGCTTCACAATAGGAACAGAAACATTTGTGTGTCTTCACTCATTTTGTCACCTGTTTTGTCACCATGCCCTGGAGTTCCTCTCTTTATCTGTAATACAGTTGCCAGCGAAGCACAGACACTGAAAAAGCAAAAAGCCAGCTGCCCAAGAGGATCAGCCTTCTTCAGGATCACAGGAATACTGAAGAGCCTCTTCTTTCCTCTTTAAAAAAAAAGATCCTATAAAGCATCACCCACTCACTGGGCTCCAGTACTCAAATGACAGATTCCAACACAGTGAGAGGGATTTGGACTGTCTGGTTTTGTTCAGCCCTGCAAATGTGCCATAAACCAAGCCCCAATTCAGGAAGCTAATTAGGCACACACAGATCCTTAATGTTAATGAGTCCATTCATGTGTGTGAAGCTCTGTGAATGTTTCAGAACAGTGCTGAAGCAACTCAAGAAGGAAAACAGCCAGTTCTCATTTATCTTTCTCCTCAGCTCCAGAATCTCAAACTGACAGCAAAACAGTGGAAGCAGCAGTAGCTTGAAAATAACAGAGACATCCCAATGACCGCTACTGTTCTTACCCAGTGCACCAAGACTAGAACCAGTAACCCTGGTTGCTGGTTTGGCCTGGATAAGAAAGAGCTCAGGGGGGACCTTATAGTAACTTATCAGTACAGAAAGGCAGGGGACGGCCTTCTTAATAAGATATCTGATGTAAGGACCAGGAACAACAGATGTAAATTGGAAGGGGGTAGATTTAGACTTGACATAAGANGTTCAAGACTAGGCTGGACAAGGCACTGAGCAACCTGATCTAGTGGGAGGTGTCCCTGCCTATGGCAGGGGGGTTGGAACTCGATGATCTTTAAGGTCCCTTCCAACCCAAACTATTCTATGATTCTAATCCATGAAGATGATGATGCTCTGCCTTCTCCACACAATCACCTACTCACACCTAGTCCTACAATTAAGTCAAGACAACAAGAGGGGGATAACCTCCAGACACCCCTTGAGGTACCTGGGGCAAGGTCACATTTCCAGATAGGTTTCTGGGACTGTAAAACATTCCCATTGCCAAAGGGCAGGGGAGTGGGGAGGATTAGGGGCAGTGATGCACATCAAACCTTTTGTCTCACCAAATTAGAGTGAAAGTGCCTCTTTAAAACAGACCCCAGAGATAAACACAAGGAAGGTTACAGAACAGACTTGGAAATAGAGCCCTGGCATTTTATTCTTGCAGGTCTTCTGGCCTTGCAGCATTGAAAAGCAAGGTCATGGGTGCTTTTCTACAGGCTTCATTCTCTGGAAGAAAGGCAGGGATCACATGCCATGGCAGGCTGGCTTGTGGATTTCCCCCTCTCCCAGTTTGGCACCCAGCTCACAGCACATCTCTGGTGATTCAGAAGGCAGGCAGGAAGAAGAAAAAGCATGTTATTGTATCATGCCTCTTAGTATGTGTGGGAATACTGTCCAGAAAATTTCCCTACCTACTTTTAAAACCATTTGCAATTTCCTGGGTTTTTTCATCATCACCTAGGTGGTGATGGAAATAAGTGCCATTCATTAACAAGGATCAAAGAACTGGAAAATGTCACTTCTTGGGAAAGCCTGGTGGTCTTTCTGCAAACCAGAGTAAGACTGCCAAACACCTCCAACAAGAGATGCTCCAGAGCATGACCAGAATAACTAGGAGTTTTTAAAATAAGACATTCCTTCTGAGCCTGTTTCCATATCATTAACAAGGCAGGAAATTCTGAAGGATTATGTTCTGTGTTCTGCTAAATGCAAATGCATTAGCTGGGCAACCATAGCTGTTAACATGGTGGTAACGATGTAGTCAGTGCTGGCAGATATCAAACAGGAGTAATTCTGGGTACCCTGAAGACAAGAATCATAGAATAATTCAGGTTGGAAGGGACCTTAAAGATCATTGAGTTCCAACTCCCCTGCCATAGGCAGGGCCACCCACCTCCCACTAGATCAGGCTCCTCAGTGCCAAGGAGACCACATCAATGTAATTGCTGGTAAACGGAGTAACTGTTCATAAAGAAGCACATCAATTTATAATGTTGTCTTTCACGAGGCAAATATCCAACAGAATGATGGTCTACAGAAATCAGTATCCACAGTACAGAGCTCCTAAAAAGACTAGCTGGAACCCATGGAGGCTCCTTCATACTAAAGTAGTTTCAAATCCATGCAAAATCAAGCTCAAACTCAGAAAAACTGTAATTTCTTAGGCTACTGAGTGTTTGCAGATCTACCTCTGAGAATGAAGAAAACTTAAAATATACCTTTCTTAGCCTTAAGTACCAACGAGCTCATTATCTGTAAAAAAGATTGCCATGAATGAAGATACCAGAACTCACACACACAGCTGCCTATTTTAAGTGAAATGTCCCCATTAGTATTCCAGTTCACAATCCTTAACTCTGCTGGCATTACTTTTCTGTTTATTATCAGTGCAATGATGATTATCACCCAGCCTCAGATAAATATTTAGCTTAATCATCAGTAACCAAATATACAAGGAAGAGCTGTTAAGTAACAAACTTGTAACATCATCCAGCTTTCACAGAAAACAATATCAAGCATCTACTCGGGCAACTTTGTCTAGGTACAGAATCCACAAGAACCCTCTGATGATGGGCTCAGCTTTCATATCCATCCCCCTTTTTAAGCCACTCCATTAA
>VZTY01008608.1:34069-99021 GCA_013400935.1 Turnix velox | reverse complement strand
CCTCTTCCTCCTTCTTTCCTAAAAGTCAACTCCAAGCCGCAGTAAGGCGGTGCCGCCGCCCCGACGAGCCTTCCCGCGGAGCAGCCTCTTCTCTCCCCCCCCTCCCCTGCGCTGCCCGGAGCTCTGGGGATGAGGCTTAAGAAGCGCAGCTGCCGGCGGATCTAGCGCTCCGTCCGGAGCCTTCCCGGCCCCTCGGCCGTCCCTGTGCGGAGAGAACGGGTGCCAGCAGATAACATCACGGCCGCGCAGGGAGAGGGAGATTTATAACGTTTCCCCGCCCCACGTGCTCGCCTCGCCGCGGAGTGACGTGGAGGGGCCGCGGAGGGCTCCGCCGGCCGCGCCGCCGCCCGCCTATTTATTCCGCCCCGCGCAGGCGGTAGGGGGGTTTGCTAAGGCTTGGTCACCCTCTTCGCTTCCAGGACAGGAGGAGGGAGGGGAAGAAGAAGAGAAGAGCCCAAAATAAAAAGCAACTCCTGCTACGCTTGGGGGGCTTTTTTTGCTTTGGTGGTTTTTTTGGTTTTTTTCTTTTTGGCTTTTTATTTTGAAGTCAGGCTTTAATGTTGCTTGCACCTATTATTAAAGTAACTGGGTCAAACGCTACACTTTCTATAGAGGAAGAATTCCTTCTCCAATGGAAAGCCCTTGGATGCCTTCCTAGTCGAAGCTTTAGTGGCGGAGGGCAGGGAGGGGTTGGGTCCCCGCACTGCCCCTCCACTTCCTCCCGGCTTTCACTTTCTGAGCGTGTTTCGGGAGATTCCCCTCGTTCCAAGCCGGCAGGCTGCTGGGTAACCCCGCCGAGCAGGGAGGGGATGAGAGCCGAGGAGGATTTGCTCCTTCTTCGAGGCTTCTTCTACTGTCAGAGCCGAGCAAATACATCTTCATCTGCACTTGACGGAAACAGACAAGCCCCAAATGCTGGGGCTGCTCCTCTAATTCATCTTTTCTACTGCCACAACAAACATCACAGGCTCCAATCTATCCGTCCATCCATGCCTGCTCCAGTGCATGTACACGGGGAACATCTCATGCTGTCAACCTTAGGAGATCAGATACCATCCCCTGCCCTGGGAAAACTACTACACATCACTCAACTTTATGCCATAAGGCTTTTCTTTCACAGTCCATTTATTGCCTTAATTTTATAAAATGTGAAATAGTAATTTTCTTCACCTTGGCTCTATACTCCTTTCTGAATTCACAGAATCACCTTGGTTGGAAAGCATCACTTTCAGATCACTGAGTCCAACCATCAACTTTACTCTGTCAAGAACAATATGTCTAAGCTCTTTGTCTACCTGTCTCTTAAATTCCTCCAGGGACGGTGCCTCAACCCCTGCTCTGGGCAGCCTATTCCATTGCTTACCCTTTCAGTGTTAAAGTTTTTTTCTCCTATCCAGTCCAAGCCTCCTNGCAGCCTATTCCATTGCTTACCCTCCTGCACAACTTGAGGCCACTTCTTCTTGGGAGAATGAGCAATGAGGTCTCTCCATAATCTCTTTTTCTCCAGGATAAACAGCCCCCATTCTCTCAACCACCTCCTCTTAAGACTTGTTCTCCAGGCCCCTCACCAGCTCTGCTGCCCTTTTCTGGACCTGCTCTAACACTTCATTGTCTTTTTTTATTGTGAGTGGCCCAAAACTGGGCACAGTACACAGATTTTTTTTAATTACGCCATCACAGGTTTTACTTACCAGGACATTCAAATCATCACCTCTAGGTGTGACAATGCTGTTTTGTGAAGAACCTCTGATCTCTGTCCAGAGATGAAGAAACATGTACAAGAGGTACTAGAATGGCCACTGGCATACAGAAGCACTGCTGGGTTGCTGCTCATGGTATGACAGGCAAACGCATATAGAACTGAGATGGGATGACTGGAATCTACCTGAAAGCATGATGAGAATCACAGAATAGTTTGGGTTGGAAGGGACCTTCAAGATCATCTAGTTCCAACCCCCCTGCCATAGGCAGGGACACCTCCCACTAGATCATCTTGCTCAATGCCTTGTCCAGCCTGGCCTTAAGCACCTTCAGAGAGGGGGCATCCACAACCTCTCTGGGCAATCTGTTCCATGTAAGAATCATGTATGAGATAAAATAGCCAACCACAAAGACTTCCCCTGGCTGACTAAACTTTGGGAGCCATTCTCCTTTCTGCAGAATGTTTGACTGTGTTCTGAAGGTCAAAAATGGCAGATCTTAAAGGTGAGTTCTTCCTTTAGAAGCATGTCTGCAAGGAGAAGGGCTTTCCTTAAGCAGCTGTAGCAGTGTGCTGAAGTGATGGAGATGATTCAGTCTTTACAAGGGCAGAGCTTGGTTGTAGGGGGAATCTTATAGGGGGAATGTGGCTATAGCTAACCTGGTGCTGGTTGGGGGTTCCATCAGATACAAGATTCTCCAAGAGATGAAGGAGCTGAGAAAATTATTTACAGGTATGTGCTCAAACACCAAGAGCCTCTGAAAGTAAACTTAGGTTTCATTCTTTAAAATGGGTATATACTGCACTGCAGACACTCCAAGACTGCATCTTCCCATTGCAAAAATTCATGATGCTTTGAACTTAAATCTATGAATTCTAGATTCTCTGGTGCAGCATCACTGTTTTACTGCTGTAACGTGTCAATGTCCTGCTTCTGCTGACCTCAAAAACACGGCTACAGCATTGGGAATAGAAGTGTTTTCAAAATTACTCCAACAAACAAGCAAGGTAAAGTTGTAGACTCAGCTGGTTTCATTTCGCCACCACCACGCCTATACAAACCCAAGGGGACAGTTCCTCAACTTGTCACACTTCACAGCTCTGCTGCTATTGTTGCTGCTAACCAGCTGAAGTATCAGCTCTGTTGTTGTTAGACAAGTACCTCAGCCATGAATACTTCTAAAGAAAAGGGTTATGAAATTATTTCCACAACAAACTACAGCTGGAACAGCTGGAGGAACTCCTCACACAGCATCTGTGGGCCTCTAACACTTCACTGTACTGTAACTGTCTGCTGCTTGCCTTAGGGGGCTTCAGAGCAGCCATGGGGACCAGTGCTTGACACTCCTGCAGGAAACTTCCCACCACCTTTCAGAAAATTGATTCTTGTAAGCTTATTTTTAACCCAAATTTGAGAATAAAAACCAATTAAAAACCACCAAACTTTGCAGTGTCTTTGACAAAGCCTGGTGCTTGAGGGATGTCCTGCTGGAGGCTACCAAACCTCATGTGCTCAGTGCCCAGCCAGCCAGTCAGCCCATACAGCCAGAGGTGCTGGAGGTCCAAGCTCCAGAGGAGCCCTCCATGTGAGCCATCAGAGATCTAGCCAGGCTGACAGCAAACCAGTCTGACTAGATTTTGGAGGTTTCTAAGATTCCATCAGATTTGGCAGAGTCTTTCAACCCAGCTAGGAAAAAAAGAGAATTAAAACTCGCTTTTGTTCCCATTCAAGATGACTTTTTTTACTTCTCTTCTGACCTCTTAGTGTGACACAGGGCATCAGGCTAACCCAGGTGCAGGTTTGGTTTCCCTTTTGCTTCACCACTGCAACAAAACTTGATATCCTAAAACTTCCCAGAACCACCACGGTGATGATTTTGCTAGGAAGAAATTCCCAAGCACAGCAGCAGAGATGGGCTTTGGATTCTCCACTCCGAGAAGCTAAATCCTCAGCAGTTACAAAAGGCTCCTGCTTGAGCTGCTCTGGTTCTCTCTGGAAAGGCAACCTACCCACCAGTCAAATCACTCAAACACACATTGATGTCTATAAACAACAACTTTCCAATTTGTAAATGGAAAATATCTGGAACACATGCAACACCATGTACATCATGATAAATCTAATAATTCCCTTGCACATTTAATTGTGGGGTTTTTTTGGCCATGAAAGCCCTGTGCACAAGATTCTAACCAACTGCCATTTCTACCTTGCTAAAGTAAGCAATGACTGAGCTAAACTGGATAAAGAGGAACATCACTGCTCAATAAATACACAATCTTCTGCACAGGTCATCCAACAAACACTGAGTAAAACTTAGTTTATACTTATCTGTCCCCTGTGCTTTTATAAAATAGACTTATCTCGTGGAGTTGCTGTCAGCAGAAGCTTTGTAAGTCAAAAAGCAGGAGTGGACTTTGGTGCGTAGACAGGGTAAGAACAGAACTTAGCTGTTTTGGAGCTTTTTAATTCAATACAATACTGTCTTTTGATATATTGATTTTTTTTTTCTTCATAAACAGTAACTGTTTATTAGAAAAGCAGGGACACCTGGAAAGTCACTTCACTCAACGTAAAGGTTTCATGTTTCCCATTAACTTAAAAATTACGTGGTCAGGATTTTACAACTTGTGGTTTTCTTTTTAGATTGCTTGGGTTCTACACAAATGTGCTGCTGCAAAATAGAAAGGCAATAATCTTTCTCCAACTGCTGACGACCAGGTCATTAAGTAAGGTGGCTGGCCACATTACATAAACTAAAGAACACTGTTGGAAGAGGAATAACTTTTCAAAGAGGTGACTTTTTTTAAACCCTTGCACTGGTGATGAGTGCAGGATGATTGCACAATTAATTCTTTGTGGCATGCACAGGAATCTGTAGCTGTGTAGAATCTCAGCTATTCTGAGGCAGGGTGATAGTTAAAAAAAAAATTGAACACACCTTTTTATAAAAATACAGTCACCAAGGTTTGACTCTCAGAGCTGGGTGGCACCTAATAAAGACGAGGTAAAGAGGAGATGACAAATAATGGAAAATTTTAATATATGCCATAATAAAACCTTAGATTTCACTGTTTATTATCCTTAGCAAAGCAGAAGTCCGTACTTCTGCACTGCACATTTCATTACTGCGTGGAGTAATGCTTGAATGAATTTGAGAGCAAATCCTGCTAACCTTACTAATGCAAGCAGCCCTGCTGCCCTTGGGATTGCCTTTCACACAACCACAGCCCACTGCTGCAACACTCATGTTCTAGAACATAAAGGCTGCTTTATAGCAAAGCTGCTATCCACAAATACATATGTAACTACTTGTCAACTTGCAAATCAAAGACAAGTTTCTGATACATTATACACAGAGAAAACCTCTTTGTAAGAATGAGAACTTTAAAAAATGTATTTCATATATAGGAAAGTAAATTCTATTGGTCTGATGGGACGTGTCCCTGCCCATGGCAGGGGGGGTTGGAACTGGATGATCTCTAAGGTCCCTTCCAAACCATTCTATGATTCTATATTGCATATAGTCAGAATGAAAACTTTTATTTTCATATGCATTAATAGATACCCACACTTATATGTATTTTATAAATGTATTTTGATATACACACATGTACAGATACATTTAAAAAAATTAAAGTTCTTGTCCCTACAAGTAGATTCAAGGGAAACAGTCAAGAGAGTAGTCAACAGGATCTGGTCCAAAAGGCCATTCAGGTTCCACCTCTGTGGCACCTCATCAAGTGAGAACAGAGTATTAGAGCAAGCCATGATCTCCACACAGCACGTACCGTCTCTGTGTTTAAAACTCTACCTTAATAAAAACCATTTAGAATGTAATTAAGAAACAAATTTTAAAAAATACCCTAGCTACTTTTAGACAGAATCCTGATTCCAAGAAATCTCAAGTCAGAATGATTAAAACTAAAAGGAAAGGAGAATGCTCAGGAGCTGCTGAGACTCTACAGCTCTCCCTTAGACTAACTCCTTCTCCCAAAAAAGGAACAGAAAGAAACACAACCATTAGTGTATATTTCAGGATTGGATCTGACAACCCAGATAATAACTTCCCTGTAGTAAAGTTGCCCTCTCTCCAAAGAGCACAGGTGGACAGGAGGGTGTCCAGGAAAGCAATTTAACAACCAATGGTCTAAAACTGCCTATCCTCAGAAATACACATTTTCTATATGTCAGTGCTGCATCCAAAGAGGTTTGTGCTTCCACTAGCTGATTCTTGTTTTCTACATCAATTAAGAGTGAAGTCTTGATAAAAAATTTTGTGAATGCCAGTGAAGATCCTCCATGGTTACACCTCCTAGAATTTGATTCCCTCATGTGCTCTGCAAAATCTGTCTGTCAGGCCTGAGGATGACACACAAATCTTCTTGGTATCAGTCCAGTTTTAGTCTGTGTACCACCAAAACCCAAAAAAAGCTATCCTTAATCCTAGCACCTGTGGTTTTCATCACCACAGGGAATCCCGTTTCCACTAAAATCAGTAAGATTTGAATATCAGCAGAGAAAAATTAACAAATTCACTAACCAAAAATAATATTTAAAAAGGAGGGACAAGTACAACCTCAGTGGTTTATATACCAGAGATTGTTGACATCTATTTCCAGCAAGCATGGCAAAGTCCTTTAATCCCAATGTTTTAACTTCTAACCTGCATCTCTTTCTTGGTATTACAGCTGTTGCCTTCTATCTCTGAACTGCTCAGTGATGATATGGGATATACCTCACTAAGTAACACACTAATAAAACCTATAAATACTGTATTCCTAACAGAGCATCCACAAGAGTTTATACAACAGATGAAAAGTCATATAACTCAAGTTAGAATATGCACCCAGATTGTTCTCCTGAAGTTTCAAGAATAACATGGATAGAGTAAGATTAATCAGCAGCAACTTAAAAAATGGCCTAACTAGTAATGCCATATTTTAGAGCCATATTCTACATCTACAAAAATCAAACAGTGCTGTATATGGAATCCTGTCTTCTTCAATAGCTACTGATGCAGTGTGCTCAAAGAAAAGCTCTCATATGCTAATAGATACAAAAATATTTTTTCCTAATGGTTTCAAAGCAACATGTGTTCAAGATGATCCTAGTGAGTTTAAAGAAAGTAATGCTTTGTTTTATATTACAAACAAAACAAAAAACAAAACAAAAAACTCAGGTGATACCAAGCTGTGTTGCACTTACCGAATGTACTGGGGATATCCCAAGAAGGTAAACAGTCCCTCCCAACTTGGTGTCATCTGCAGTCTTACTGAGGATGATACTTTTGAGCCAGACCTAGAAGAGGCCACCTGTATAGAACAACATCTACTTCTTCTGAATCAATTACATTTTAGACAGGATTGCAGTTAAAGACACCTGCTCTCCTGCTTTTCAGCTGGGTCCTGCAGACTCAATAGGCTGCAACATTAACAGTGGCTTGTGCAGCCACACAGCACGTGAAGAATTTGTGCAGCAATCCTATTGAAGCTCTGAATAGCCCACAGGATCCCCCAAACTGGGTGGCTGGCAAGGGGAGTGTGCTCAGTGAAGCATTATCCAGCAAGACCACCCGAGAGCATCTTCCCTATCATCTAAGGCAGGCTGTGAGTTAAAAATAAAGTTTATTAAGTACACAAGGAAGATCAAAATAATTGTGGTGATTTCCCAGAAAGTTAAAAGTCCTATATTTTCTAGAAAAAAATAAGAGAAAGGTATCACGCAAACAACATTTAAAAACAACAGATACCATGCATGGAAGAGTTATTTTCAATAAACATACCAAAGTCCCATCATCCTCTAGACATTAACTGCTAAGATTCTCCATCAAGGATAGAGACTAACAGCTGAAGTATCTCTCACAAAAATAAGTGTCATATTTGCTTTCACTGACACATGCTATTTGAACATCCACTTCATTAACAAATAAATTAGAGTTGAGAAAAGCCTATGCTGTGGCTGACAATGCAGATTCCAGATCCAGTAACATCACAGAATCATAGTTTGGGTTGGAAGGGACCTTAAAGATCATCTAGTTCCAACCCCCCTGTCATAGGCAGGGACACCTCCCATAAGATCTACTTACTCAGTGCCTTGTCCAGCCTGGCCTTAAACACCTCCAGAGAGGGGACATCCACAACCTCTCTGGGCAACCTCTTCCAGTGTTTCAGAATTTCTTTCTCATATCTAGCCTGAAGCTACCTCCTTCCAATTTACATCCATGATTTCTAGTCCTCCCATCACATATCTTATTAAAAAGACCTACCCCTGCCTTTCTGTAGGGCCCCCTCTCATATAAAGGACCTCTGTCCACAGACCCATCACTTCAATCTCTTACAAAATTAAAATAAACTAACTTGTCACAAGGCAGATGGTCCACCAATATGGTTCAACAGTAGATGAAGTCAATGAGCACCAAACACAACAGTCTCTATCTTCTAAGCATAATACTGACATTATAGAAAGACACACAGATAACTTGTTTCCTTTCTTAATTGAACAATCTTTTTTTATAAAAGAATGTATCTCACTTCTGCTTTAATTCTAGACAAACACCACCTAAACTTAAAATAAGGGTGATAAAGTAACAAACATAGCAAATAGAGAGGAGTGGCACAGGCAATCCTGATCTGACCAGCTCACTGTACCTGCTGCTCAGCTGACTGCCTCTTTGCTAAAAGAACCTGCAAGAATTGATATCACTGTCGTACCCCCAAGGTGGGTTTGTTTGATCAGCTTTCTAACTAGAGGTATATTTATACCTAGATCTACTACACTTCTACCCACAACTTTCTACTCTTCCAGTATATGACTGCTTATAAACTGCAGTTTACGGATCACATGAAAAACAAAAATCACTTTTGGATAAACCACACACAAGCTGAAAGTCAGTAATGCAATAAATATCCAAGATAATAGAGAAAACCAAACATCCACATAACCAAGAAAGCTTTGAACTACCATTTTGCTTGCACAGAGCAATATTTGTATTTCTGCTGTGAACAAGAATGGGAATGTCATTTCTTTGCTGGGATAGATAAAAAAAGTTAAAAGTAACAGAGACTGAATAGCCAAGGGCCCTCAGTCATAATCTCCAAAATTACAACCACGGTGCTATTTATAAAGGCCTTACAAATGGCTAGTACTTCAGTATTTTAACAGACTTAATATAGCAAACAGCCCTTTTGTCTTCTACTTGTGATTATGCAGATATTTCTTAAAGGGACATAACATCAGCAGGGTGCATACTGAACCATTCCTAAACTATGCATTAAGTTTCTGGTAAGTGTAACCAGTCTATCTTTTAAGTGAATAGCTTTATTAATTACTTGGCTACTTGTAGAGAACACTTACATCTGTAAGACATCCTAGTAGCATCAAACCTCAGTGCAAGTCTAATCCTGGTTAGCAGTTCCCAATTAACTCCACATGTACTAAAAACCAACCAAACAAACTGAATTAAGAAACACTTAAGACATTACAAAGCGATGCTGAGAAAGTTCACTTAATGTCATGAGACACTGGGCTATTGAAATGACTGAGGCACTGTGAAGAAGTAATGCTTTTTATGAATATTTCTATAATCGCCTTCCAAAGGGCTTCCTGGAAGCCATTTGTGCTCATGAGGTCATATCTGAAGGCTAGATGCAAGTGTCAGAATTCATTTTATAATCTGATAGCCAACAGATGAAATACAGAGATTTAAAACAACAGGAAATAATTTCAAAGGATGAAACCATTACACAGGCACAAGCATCTTTGGTGTTGACACTATTCAGTTTGATGGGAGTTTTACTTCAGCACGTCCCCTAAGAAAGGAAAGCACTTTAAAGAGACACACTGGAAAACAAAATGTTTTCCTATGTAATTTCAGCCATCCCTCCCTGTGAGTCTAAAAAAGAATGATTAAGGAAGAGTCTGTATCTGCTAGATCATCTGCAGAGGGAAGACCTTTGAGGTTTACACATTGACAAGGTTAAAAGCCACTGATTTAGAATAACAGTAATCATAAGTCTTCCATAGATTAACCAAGAACTTCTCTGGTCTCCAGTGTCTCTCAGAGGTCTTGGAGACTAAACTTAAAGTCATATTTAGCAGTAGGATCAAGTCTATTTAACAAGATACTAAGAGTCTTCACTACTTCAAGCCTTTTCCTGGCCCTCTTACTCCTTACATCAGCAAGTCTTGAAGAAGTCATTGAGCAATCTGCAGGGGCTGGAAGTGAACAACATTGATGACTGCTCTGTGTGGATATTAACTACGCCAAGATTAATTTCATAAGAATCAGGAGTTTGTCATTTTAAGTTGTGCAGAGTGTTGTATGCCAGATGACTTCTGCCTTCCTCCCTGGAGATAGCTACTAAGCCAGCTCTGAACAGATGCAGCTTTACAGATCACCTTCTTCTGGAAGCATTATAGCCTAAACACTTTTGTGGCCTACAAACAATGAATTTCTCTCTTCAATACAAAACCACAAAGAATAGCCCTAACTCCAGCAGGAGCCTCAGGCAGCAATTTCCATCTCTTTTGTTCTGCTCACTTTTGAATCCAGGAGAACCTGTCTCACAGATACAGGGGTGGGAGCTCTTATCTCCATGTTTTTCCAGAAAAGAGAGACAGAGGAGCAGTAGCAGTAGGCACAAGAAGGATATTCCATCACCACTCCCAAAGGGCTTCCCTAACAGCAGGCTGAAGCTGGGAGATGATGATCTTCTTTTCTTTTTTTCATAGACCAATTTATACTTTTCTTGCTGAAAAAACAAGGCACAATTAATGTGTAATTAAACCAGAGGATAGAAGTCACAAGGAAGAACTGGCCCTGTACCTTCTCTAACTAAACAAAACTTTGTTGCTTTGCAATCCATAGAATGTTAGACTTTACATTCTCTGTAGCTGGCTTGAAGCCTAACAAAACTGGAACCACCCCATCTTTATTGGCTTTATATAGATAGGTACAGAAATACATAAAATTGAGATGATTCATGCTCTCTGGAATGAAGGGCAGCAGCACAGCTTTGCTTAAGCAGAAATATTCATGGGAGCAGGCAAAACAGAGCAAGTACTCAAGTGGCTGGGAAAAAGCTGCTGAACGTTGTTCTTGGTAACTACTGCAAAGCACAAATGTTCCTGAAAAAGCAGGTAGGGCAAAACTGATCCCACAGCTAAGAGAGAAAACTGGAAGGTGTCAGGTGTCTTAAAGGCCTTACAAATGGCTTCTAGAATTTTCTTTTCTAGAAATTTCTTTAGAATTTCTAGTCAATTAAAACAACACTTGTGAAGCAAATCAGCAACCAAAATGACTAAAAGGAAAATATACCACTTCCATCTGTAAGAGTCCTGAGATTATTTCTCTTTAATTATCAACTTAAGTTGTTCTAAAAGTTGCTCTGCATATAGCACAACCAAAGATACAATACAAAAACTTAAAAAACTATCCAATATACATAAAAAAACTGAGTAACATGCTTCTTAAAAGGAAAGAAATGCTCTCCACTTAGAGGCAAATAGTACTGCTATGAGCTCTAAATTAAACAGAAGCTCAAGACATTTTTCTTAAATGCTCAAGTGGCACTTCAAAGATTTAATCAAAACATTACTTCAAAAAGACACAAATAAAACTCACAAAACCCCAAGTATTCTAAAAGCAATCCAAACATGTTTTGGAAGTTTTAATAATCACCTCAGGATGTCACTATTTCTAATTAAACAAGATTATTTTCCAGAAGTTTGATCCCAGACAGAGACTGATGATATCAAACAAGAGAATTTTAAGGGTCTTGATTTATTTTTTCCATACAAACTAAGTGAGCTCAGTAGAAAGAAAGCAATGACAGATTAGACTATAATGCTGCTCCATAGATTCAAAATTTGTCATGATATATTTTTGCATTGTACTAATGAGATGGCAGCTATTACTGAACAGCTCTACAGATGTTGAGCCTTCAGAAGCTAGGATAACCATATGTCAAACTTCTGTGGTTTTGCCACTTGATATTTTGGGTGTATGCCTTCATTTGTGATAATAAATATCAGGCCACAAACTAATGTCTCCTCAGATATCTTACATGCTTAACACTCAAAACAGCTTGAAAATCTAAACATTTCTGCTGTTAAAAGCTTTGAGTTCTCAAAGAATTACGCTACAATATATACCAGATGAATAACCCAGGGATAAAGCAATCCCTGCCAGTCATGAGGACAGGTTTCTGTCATCTTGTAGGTATATTTTTTTATCCTCTAGTTCAAATCCACTCCCCTCCTCAATACCTTCATTAGGAAAAAAAAACTAAACTAGCTGTCCTATCACACATTTCAGTGCTGGAGACTGAAAATTTAGAAGTCAGTCCTAATTGTGTCTTGGATATGAGCAAGTACAAAGAAAGGTTTGTATAAAGGACACTTGTAGAAACAGAACAGTACTATGTATTTTAAGTGTCAATTAATGTGCCCCAAGGTGTTTTGTTCACATATCAAGTGTGGAATTGCAATAGTGAAGTTAAACTAATGATATAGCATCAGACAGCCAGTGAAGGTCAAGCAGAATTCAACCCCAGTCTCTCATTTAGAACCCCAATCCTTCTGTGAGCCTGTCAGTGTTATGCTGACAGGCATCTGCCAAAATTTGGTTCTATTACAGTACACACCTAAAAGGAAGGGCTTTTACTTGACCTCTTACAGATCCAAGGAATTAGTATGATATCTGACTAAACTCCTAGGATGTATCTAGGAGGTTCACCTCCTTCCTGAAAATGGCCAGAACACCAGAACTGCAGATGAAGCAATACCAAATACAATTTCATAGGGTGTTGCTAGAAATACCCCCACCTCCTCCAACAAAAACAAGAGCAACAACTGTCCTTTCCTCTCTTACCAGTGCCTTAAGTTTATACAATTTCAGACTTGCAATGGAAAAAACATAGGTATATAAAAAAATAACATAAGCACAAATCAGTAGGGTCAAGTCTCTCTTTTCACAATAATGTTTCCAGAGTTGTCTCCAATCAAACTAATTCTCCAAGACCAGAAATATCACATTAATGGTAACTTTTCTTTATTATCCACAAAACCTTTTCTGGCCAAGTAATAAAGATTCAATTGAAATTCAAGAACTTTACAAGGTGACAGCATTTATGTGTTTATTATAAGCCATTTCTATTGCAAATTGCTAACAACTTTTCAAAGTGCAAAAGTCATTTGGAAATGCAGGCACACTTATACATCAGTTGCCATGACTAATGTATAAACTTTTAATGACCTTGGCAATATGTTTCTTTCATTGGGCAGGTGCCACTGTTTTGACTGCACAAAATGTTTTGGAAATATGTTGAAAATTCTACATGTTTTGGACAAAAAAAATCAGGATTTCAGTATAGAAAATGAAGCTGTATTAAATAATAGTTTGACCTGGAGGAGAAAACACTCTAAAGTTGTGCAAGTTTTTTTTAAAAACAGAGAGATCCTCCAAGTGTTGTACATTCACAGAATGCTGACTTTGTATCCAAACAGAGTTAAAAAGATAAAAATATTATCTTGAATGATTCTCATTCAGTCACTGTCATCTTCTTGTTTCAGACTACCTCCTTGTTCAGTATTGCCCTCTTCATCACTTTCCTTGTCCCAGTCTTTCATAGATGCTCCCATCATGAAGTCATCACGTAGTATACTCCATTCTGGTCCCTCTTCAGACTTCACTTCACCCTGAATTTTGGAGGGAAGGAGAAAAGGGAACACAGGAAGAGACATGAGCATGAAAAGCAGCAGAAGAAAAGATGGAAGGTCTTCATGCAAGCAAAGTAACACCTCTCACAATTTGCAGTGGCACATGTGGCAAATGTGCACAAACATATGCAGGACAGTCATAAATTACTTGATGCTAATAAGTAAACTTGTTTTAACTAAGCAGTGAAAGAAATACGCAAACAAAACAATTATTACTCATGGATGAAACAGCCCTGCTGATGGCTTCCTTTATTAAAATCTTTCTTGGCAATCAGAATGGATTCATGATATTACTTATTAACCCCCACGTGCTGCTGCATTAGAACACTTCTTGGCACATTTGAAAAAACACAAATGTGGATTTAATAAAGGCTTAACCCCCTCCCCAGATTTAATATTTAACATATTCTGTGATACGTGAACCAAATCCCCTTTTTGTGGATTATTACCTCACTACCTGGGGTTTGTCACATGGTGCAAAGCTGCCTCTAAAAGAAACAAAGTTGATCTACACTCAGCAAGCCAACACCACCCTACCCTGAATTTCCTACCTCTAGAAAGTACATAAATTAAAGCCATGCTACACGGACTCGTGAATAATAAAGTGACAGAAGTGTTGTTTTAATTTAACGCTGAAAACAGCGCTAGGTTGCAGTTGATCAAAGTGACAAGTCACATTTAGACAGTGCAACAGCCCCATCATGTGGCAGCAGTTTTAAAGAACAGCCTGAAGCTGGTCCCGAGCTGTTACTGAAAGAAAGAGACTAAGAACATACTGAAGCAAGATCTCAGTGATTTAAGCCTTAGTAGCAAAATATTCCTGAGGAACAACTCAGTGTCCAGCAGGTTAGTAATAAAATTGTCTTACCAAGTGGAATTGGGGCAGAGAAAACAGCGATTTTCTTTTACAGACTCCTTGACACAAAGTTAATACTGGCATCCCAGGAGTGCTTCTTTCCCTTCATCCCAAAAAAGGAGATATCCCAACTGGCTTACCCTAATTTAAGTAACTGCTGCCTTCTGAGGTTGCACAGCAGAGGAAGTCATCACTACAACATCACCTGTAGATGCAGAATTACCTACTATGTGCAAAACTACTAGTAAATGTATTATTGCCCCAGTGTGTAGCACTGTTGGGAAAGCATCAGACTCCTAACCTTAGAATCATAGAATCACAGAATCATAGTTTGGGTTGGAAGGCACGTTACAGATCATGGAGTTCCAACCCCCCTGCCATAGGCAAGGACACCTCCTACTACATCAGACTGCTCAGTGCCTTGTCCAGCCTGGCCTTAAACATCTCCAGAGAGGGGGCATCCACAACCTCTCTGGGCAACTTGTTCCAGTGTTTCACTACCCTCTGCTGCAAATATTGGTTCATGCCTCTTTTTAGTCATGTGTTTATGAATATGTGACACATATAATAACAGTGGATTTTAGCTGATGTCTGTGCAGTCTTAGGGAGTGAGCAGCAGACAGAATTTAACCGCAGGAAAAATGAGGAATGCAGGTCCATATCTGCCTAACACATCACATCTAACACTAAAACAACTTGAGAGCAAAAAGGCTGCAAATAAGGTACATATTTTTAATAGGTAATTAAAGCAGAAATGCTAAATGTCACTTCTTATGCAGTTCTTTATGAAAGACTACTCTCACAAAAACAGGGTAACAAGCCTTAACACTTTCTTTCCCCAAAGGATTCTCACAGGACCCTCTTTAAAACCAAAGAAACTCTACAGCTATTCTTCAAGCTGTTTGCACTGTGTTTTGTCTTCACAACTGCCTACTCTTGAGTAACACCCTCATCCCAACAATCTCCCTTTCCCCAGGGTTTCCTCCTAACCACTTTCCATTTCTGCAGCAACTCACTTCAAACACTATACCCAGTAATGCCTGAAATAATCTCAGGCAGGGTAATCAATTAGCTGTAATTTAAGAGTTACAGATAAGGCAGGTCCCTCAGCAGACTTTAAGATGTTCACATAGGAATAATCTGTAATAGTGTAAATGCAGGTACTCAGTTCAGGGATGTAAGGAGCTTCCCTCCTCTTGTTTTTAAAACTCTATTTCAGCTGCTTTATGTGTTTACCTTTGCACAGTAAAAAAAGGTCAATAACATCACAAGTCACCAAACTTTTCTTTTTTTTCATCTTGTATCTTTTTTAAAATCACTGCTTGAACATGCCACAGAGTAAAATAACTAAATGGAAAAATCCCATCTTCTTTACATGTTTTTTTATTTTGCAGTAATAATATAATCAAGAGAGATTCCATTTTTTTTACCCCTAAGATATGTGGAACAGGGATTTTTTTGTTTGGATTTTTTTTTCAAACAGCACAGCACAGAAGCAGCAGGTTATTGTCAGCAGTAAGAAGCTTGAGGTTTGAAAAGCTCAATTCTCAAATTCATCACAAGTTACTATTCAGCAACCCTTAAGCTTTCTTTCTGCCTATGTCAAGTGAACAACAGAACAAAAGCAGGATCTCAACAAAAGAGGGATGCTGACCCTCCACAGCATTACCCATTATGTAAGGCACCACAAAGATCTGAATAGAATTTTTACAGAAAGCTCTAAGGAGAAAGACAGCAGTAGATGCCTAAGCTTCAAAGACGGAGATTAAATCTTTGAAAGCAAATATTTAATCAATTTTAAGCATGTTCCCAAGTGAAGAAAAAGCCGTGTTTATTATCTTAATTCCTAACTAATTTATTGCTCTATTTTATCCTCAGAATAAAAAAGTCCTCTTCTTGTGATGCTGTTGTATCACAGCATTCCTGGAGCCTTATGAAAACATGCAGCATGACTATCCGTATTATTAGCAAGTAGTTCAACTGTAACATCACTTCTCAACTTGCTTTATTTAAGAATGTTAATACACTTGGGTTTTCAATGCCATAATCTGGTTTCACCTAAATAAAACAAAACTGATTCTTGGCACACGGACAATAAACCAGCTTTCCTTCTCTACAACTGCTTTTGAGCCTCCAGTCAACTGTTCATCCACATCTCCCCCATTTCACTACTGAAAGTCCCCCTTGAACAGCCCTAAATGAAGACAAAGAGGGCTACAAAAGCATTAGTGCATAAAGACACATAAGGCTTGGTTAAGGCAAGGAATGAAAAATTCTGGTGCTGCTTCTTTCCATCTCCTTTTTTATATACATTTGAATTTGAATGAGTGCATTCTTTGCCTGAAGGTGTGGCAAATTATTCCAAAAGGTCTGAGGGGCAGCAGTTAGTAAAATATTTCAGGAGAAACCAGTACATGGTGATGCACTTGTTAGCATGAGCTAAAACAAGACAAAGACATGCAATGCAGTTACTCTAATGCAGATACCTAATTGCTGGAACAGACAGATAGGTTGGTTGAACAAAGATCATATAAATAAAACAAGCATCATTTTGCCTGCTCATTGTGTCACCTACACTATCACAACATTAACTCAAGTTTGACACAAATAAGGCTCTGTAGTGGGGACATACATCCCAAAATAATTCTGGTTCATAGACATATCTTTTAAAAGCTGCACCCAGGACAAGGTGAACTGAAATTCTTAGCCAAGTCCTAATTAAGTCAACTGCACACCCACCAAACAACAAAGTCTAGGTCTGCCACATAGAACTAACACTAGGATTTGGCCTGCAATTGCCTCCTCTGTTACACTATTTTAAGTATCTTGAACTGGGACCTGTCAATCTCAATACTGGAGATGTAGCAGACTGCGCTGCCACTCAGGTGGGAGAATGATCCTCTCCACCCCTTTTGAAGCTTCCAGAACCATCAGCAGGATCCTTGTAACCACACACAACTGCCTCAGTCTCCAAAAAAGTCCTATAGCTCAAAGCCTGCTTCCTTTGAAAAATTAGGGGGAATTGAGTTCAGTCTAAGTCAAAGCACTGTCATTTTCATTTGTTGCTTTACTAACACATCAATGCCCTAAAACCAGAGTTGGAATATTTGCCACAGCTTTTAGGAACTCTGTGCCTAAGAAGACCAAAGTCTCGTGCTTATTGGTAAGTAATGCCATGAAAACCATGGCTTGAAATTGGAATGGACAGATTCAAACCAACATTTCACTCAGCCTTCTACCAGCTCATGTCACTTGAACATACCCCAGTTTCTGCATCTGCAAAACAACAAACACACATACAGTGCTGCACAGAATTCCCCTACAGCTTGTGCCCAGAAGATAGTAAGTGCAGGGTATTAACAAATTAACATTTTTCAGACCTAGAAATTATAGTCAGCACACTGGGCTCTTGTGCCTTTGTTCTGTGTACATGATGAAATGGTAGAGCTTGCAGGGGAATTTTTATTTACCATCACACACAAGAAATGTTTATTTGTACCTGTCAGGGAAGGAATTTCTAATGTAATTATCTCTCAAGCATCAACTTAAAGCCCTGAGAAAACAATTCTAACGTATCTAATCAATTTGAACTGCCTCCCCAGGTTCCTCTGTTTTGCTCAATACAAACATCTAAGCCCTTGAAATACAAAGCAGTTTTTTGTCATGACAAAGAAGTTAAAAACCATAACTGCCAAAACACATTCTCAGATCCATCTGACAGTTACTGACCATGACAGCCTGCATCTTGCTCCAAATGACTGCCATTATTCTGCTTCTCATCCCCAAGGAAGAATGTTTAAACCTAGCTCAAAAAAGTTCAGCACAGACATAGAGAATGAGGTGTGTTAAATCTCAATTAAAATAATTACTTGGTAGAAGAGGGGGAGGAAATAGAAAGCAAAGAACACCAGCTTAATCATTTCTCCTAAATTTGTTTTGAAGAATATCCAAGCTCACAGGCTTAGAAAATAAGTTTCCTCTAAGCTGGGAAGAAAAAGAAAACTGCTGCTAAAGTACCCAAAGCAGCAACATAAGTAGGAAAAAAAAAGTAATGATTTTTAACAGAATATTCATATTTGGGTTTAATCATCAGTGCTGCTTCCAACTTCATCAAACTTGACTTACAGCGAGATCCTGACTGTAAGAAAGGCACACCAAACAAAGAACCACATATATGAAAACTGGGAAAATATCCTGTACTCTTGCTACCTTGAACTGCTGAGCTGAAGTCTCAACAGCAACACAACTGATGCTGCAGTGTAATTCTGCATAACCATTTATTCCTTAGGGTGAGAATCATTCAAAACTCTTTTGCATTCTCTGTCAGAATGAGAAAATAATGCCTGAATTACATCACCATGCCATTTCCAAAGTGACACTACACTGCAGATACCAGTAGTGAGTGGCACAGGAGTTTTACTCAGGCCACCAGGTCTTAGGCACACCAGTATCTACCCTGGCATTTCTAGTAAATAAAGATTTAAAATTTTTTACAGTGTGTTTTAAAACCTGCTGTTCCTGTTCAGACTTCTCAGCAAGGAACACATTGGAATTATTACTCCAAGCACGAGAGATACTGATTTTTCTGTTAAGGTCAGCCAGAGGACCACCCGGAGCTCAATGACCTGCATGAGGAATCTCCCTCCCTATCCTCACATCCTCCTCTAGGGTTTCCTACAACTGGGGATGTGTGAATGAGGAGGAACGCTTTGAGTCGGCATGCAGAGGCTTAAACATGCCCCAAACTTAGATGGGTCAGAACTGAATTACAAAATTCCTAAAAACAAGCATCCATCTGGAGCTGAGTAAAGAAGAAGTCATTAGCATTGTTATTAAATGCTCAACTGCAAAGAATCACAGAAGAGCTTCTGAGAGAATACATTTTCTCAGCCTCAGTTCATCAGAAACGTCATAAATCAGCATTTGTGAAAAGCAGCAAAAATACTTTAAGAATTCAAGCATAAAACAGGGGTTTTCTGCATACAGGATACTCTGGAACTCCTCAGCCCTATGCTCCAGCTCCAGTAGCAGCTGTCTTGGAAATCCTTTTGCTACAGAAGGAATTTTACCACACACTGCTCCAATACAATGTCTGGCCATACTGGCATCAAGATTTCTATTACACATTTTAAAAGAGAAGATAAACAGCTTGGACATACTGCTACCAGGAGCTCATCACAGAAAATAAAAAACTCATAAAATTAAAAAAAAAAAAAATCACCTGAAAGTAAGTTTCACCAATGAAACAATCTTATTGTTAAGTTACAACAATTATACAACCTGCACCCATGCTACAAATGATGCTGAAATCACTGTTTTTCATTACAATTCAGCAAGAGGCGTAACAGAGTGAGTCCCAAAGGCTGTATCAAATGACAAAGCATCCAGTAATGACCAAGTCCTTCCCTCCCAGCACTCAAGAAACCATCCCAGAGTAGCTGATGAGGAAGAAGTGGTGCTAATAAAGTCTCTTCTCCCTGACTCAGAAGTTCTACTGACATCTGAGACCCAAGAGACCCCAAAAACTATGAGAAAGGAGAGGGAGGAGAAAAACCCCAAAGAACTAGGTTTTGTGTATTTTTATTACTAGACATTAAGTACCACATCTCTGACTTCTATCTCTTATATTTCTGCATGGTTTTTCCAATGCTTGTTGGTGAAGAAAAAATGACACAGGTAAGAACAGCAACAAACTAAAAAAGAGATCAGATCCTTCCAATATGACAGCTTTAGTGTAATTTTTAATAAAGTAGGGTGGATTTGGTTTGATTTGGATTTTTTTTTGTTTGTTTGTTTTGGTCTGGTTTTTGGTTGTTTGTTTGTTTTTTTGAAGAGTACATTCTAAGGCTTCATGAAAGCTCAGAAATATTCATTAAAAACTGACCAGATTTTCCCATAGGAAAAAAACCAAAACAAACCTGAATTCAGCAACTCACAAACCATTGAACCATTGGAAGGTAGACATAGCTTGACCCACCACTTCTGAAGTCTACCAAGATAAACAGATTAGTATTTACAATACACACCTACTAGGTTCAGCACTCTGTGAATCAGAGCATTTTAAAGCCAGGCTGGACGAGGCACTGAGGAGCCTAGTAAGAGGTGTTCCTGCCTATGGCAGGGGGGGTTGGAACTAGATGATCTTTAAGGTTCCTTCCAACCCAAACCATTCTGTGATTCAGAGTAAGGGAACCACTTTTCAATAATTTGTAATAGAAAATGCTCAGGTGATGCAAACCAACTGATTCAGACAGGTTCCATTAAATCTTTTTTTACTCCCAGAAAACAATTTTTATAAAACTCTATTAAATGTATGGTATATTTTTCTCCAAGTATATTTCCTTGCCTGTAAGAGTTATGAACAGAGCTGCTTTTGTAAGCCTTCCAACTCAGTTAACCATGAGAGTCTAATAGAGCTTTGTATAGTCACAGAAACATCCAAAGTAGATGTATATCATCAGTTTTTCAAATGTGGCTGTTTCAAACATTTGTCTACTGAAAAAAAAGCCTTGCAACATCTTTTGGAAAAAGAGAATCCTATCATAGTATCCTGTACTCTACTAATCTAATAGAAACTCTCAAATATGACAAATGGAGCTGTCTTGCCTAACATGTCAATCACAAAAACCTTTCACCTTAAAAAACTGTAAGGAATTCAAGATACAGCAAAATGGAGGCAGGCTGAGCTGCACTTATCCCTGAAGATAAAAAGTCAGAAGATAGAATACAATTACATAGTCAGCAGCCTTTTGCTAAAAAAACAAAACCCTACATTAAAAAGCATCAGCTCCAAACATATGAGAGGTGACCTTCAAGAAAATGTACATACATTTGGGAAAATGAGATACAAATGCATGATTTATAAAGGAAACCAAAGTTTATGTGCATGTGTTGGGAAGATATTTATTAAAACTGGGAGAACACATCTACTCTGCCTGCAGCTGAACCAAATTACAACTTGGCTGCCCCCTCAGATATACTGGAATACATGCATGCCTGGTTACTCCTTCAATTAGTTGTGTCAAACCAGCACACAACAGCTGTAGTAATAAACATCTGCTACTCTGCACGGACATTAGCACCTAAGAAAAAAGTTTCCCTTCAAAGGTGTTGATTCACCTTATCAATTTTTTTTAGAAGTTCTCTTATACCTTCATCCTTACTTCAGAAACAAACTATTTCCCACACCTGGCTGAAGAAATTATTCAAACTACTGTCCCTCCTGACCAGTATTATGGATGAACATAATCTTTTTTTCCTCCTCTCCATTTCTGTGCTGTGGAAACAACATAGCAATGGCCAGTACTTATGCAGCTGGAAGAAGGCAATCATTCTCATAGGTCGTAAACAGATGCAATTTTTAAGTTGGAAAGCACATCTATATCCCCATGTAACTTGAAAAATTAAAGCTGCCATGCCACTCCTTATGTCTAAGCAAAAATAGCAGCCAAAGCTGGAAGTGTAATATTCTTTCTGTACTACTGCTTAAAATTAAAATCACAGAATCAAACAAAATTCTGAATCCAATTGCTGTGTTTACAAAGCACAAAAAGAATTCATAATCTACAATTCAGACATAAGGAACTTCTCTGGGAAAACATTTTATTTCAAAACTCACGTAAGCAATTGCTGATATGAAACAGCACTTGTGTTCCTCTCTGCTCATCCTCCTTCCCACCAATAAATTATTTTAGAATAGATACTGTTTTGAGACCAATAATTCAGTTTCTTCTAGAGGCTATCACAACACAGGAAGGAAATTGTACATCCAAGTCATGTAGTTAGCACAGTTTACAGAAAAATTCCCTTACAGAATTCAGAACAAGGTTACTGAAGTAGACCAGGAAATCCTGCTTTTCACTCCCAACCCTTGGAATGCCCTGCAACAGCTCTGCTGTAAAACTGAAAAGTTGAAGCAAACACGGGTGACTGAGAAAGCCATGCTACAAAGACCTAATTCAAAATTAAAGGTTGATGAGTGTAGCTCATGATGATCACAAAGAACACCTGTAACTTTCACACCAGTTATTTATATGTCACCAGGAAATGTTTTACCACTTAGTAATGTTTCACAGGGAGCAGCACACAAAAGACGAGGTCCTGTTGCAACTGGTAAGTAGCAAGGGAAATGAGATGAGGCTGCTCTAAATTTGTTTCCTTAGAATTAAGATTTCAGGACCCCACACAACCTGTCTGTGCAACTTTATAACATCAGAAATTCCATTCAATCTTGGGAAGGTACTTCCCTAACCCATAATGTAGAGATAAAGAGCACACAGAAAACTCTTAAGTACTTAAAGGTGCTACCACTATCTACTTCTGCATTTCTTCTACAGGCATGGGTATTATTTCAGCCTCCAGGGCTAGAAGTGCAGTATCTCTGATACACACCTCTGTAATTTAACAATGTTTCTTATGGTATCCTACAGGTGGGAAGGTGCAACATAAAACCAATATACATTGAAATGAAAATCAGGTCTGTATGGATTGCTGAACAAGACTGAAAGTTCTCCTATTTCCCAAGAAATGCTTCCAAGAAAAACCAACCCAAAACATAAAAAACCCTACCAAAACACTAAAGAAGCTGGATTTTTTTGTCTTAAAAAAAAAAGAAAATCATTACATTTTTCTTCCACACTACAAGGCTTTCGAGATATGGTGATGAGAGGAAGAAAATTAGATGATCTTACCCAGAGGCAAGCATCATGTACAGTATCTCAGAAAAAAACGGGGAAAACATTATACAAGTCAGCTGGCTCAACAAGGATTAAGAAATACCTTGATAAACAGCTAATGATATGAAAGGCAAAGTTTTTGGCTCCAGCTCAGAAAAGTAATCACTCCCATCTGTGCACAAAGAACCCCAAGAAGGGCTACAGTTTCACATGGCACAGGAAAATTTTCACAGCCTCACAGTTTCTCTTTCTTTCACAGCAGCTACATTGGCTGGATGTACATCAAGTCATAAAGGCCAGTGTTCAGAAATACACAAGACCATAAACAACATTCTCAGAGGGCACAAGAGGGCATGGAAAGAGAGAGTAAACTTTTTAAAGTGGTTGTGCTAGTGTGAAATACCACACCTACAGATGAGCCTTTACAGGGCATTTAACCTTTTTCACTACCTGACTAAACAGTCAGCCATAGAGCTTTAAAAGGAGTGGGTTTCTTCAACAACCCTGGACATTTTGAAGAAATCATCAAACTTTCAAAAATTTGGCAGCAAATTTTGAATTAAAAAAACACTGTAAAGTAAGAAAGACATTTTGCACATACAACTGTAGTCAAGGACTGAGTAAAGAAAGGTTCACTTTCACTGGTAAGACTTTATTCTGATATTTTTCCTGCTGACTGCTTGTTTTATGTGGGTGGGGTAGTTTTTATTGTTCTGGACTGCATTTTAATTGATGGCAGTGGGCCTGAAGTATGGGATTGGCATCTCTTCTATTGTTTTTGTTGAGATAAATAAACTCATTTCTCTCCATCAAAAAAAAATACATGCCATACTCTCAACTGCTAAAAATGCGACCAAAAAGACAAAAAAGGCAAAACAGAAACAAAGAATATCTTTCAGATGGTATAAATAATCCAATCTACCAAACCCCTGCTGCAAGGAACTCAATACCCAGAAGTCTCATCACTGAAGAACTCCCAAAGAACAAGAAGTAGAGATGAGACTGTGGAGGCCAGCAGTACTACCCAGTGGCTAAATGTTTGGGTAATTCTGAGAAGACTGATATGGGCCTTAACCTCAAGCATTAACAACTATGAGAATGGGGGCCCACTAAATGGCTAGGATATGTTCTCAAGAGAAAATAAGCCAAATTAAGAACAGCTTGGAAAAGGGGCTGGTTCAGCACTGAATTAAGAATCACTAAAGGAAATGGAGTAAGGCAGGGAGAGAAGGGGTGGCATATCCACAGACATGACTATTCAAAAAAGCCCCAAGCAACCAACCAAAAAAATCTCACCTTACCTCACCAAACAAAACCCCCAAACCTGCAAGATAGACCTTTAATCAAAAACTACAAAATCTGAATGTTTTGCTCACAAGCAATGTGAAAGCAGCACTTGCATCAACACACAAAACCAACACTAACCAGCCAGCATCTAAAGCATCTCCAGAGCACTTCATTGAAAATACAATGTTACTGATGCTGCCAGAACAAGACTTTTTTTAATAGTATAGAAACATTCACCATCTATGTCTTTGCACCTATTAATTAGAAAACTGTCCTGCCACAATCTGACACTAAGAATAAATGGTTCTAGGTTTTGCTCAGCTATTGATTCAATGCCTACTACAGCATTAGGTGGCACTGCTAGTGCTCTAATCTTCTGATATTCCAGGGTAGAAGGAAAAAAACACACATGCACACACACCCTTTCCCTCAAACAAGCAAACTGGAATTATTTAAGAAGAAACAGAAGTGTCAGCACCATGTTAAATCGCTGTCATTATCCAAAGAATTTTAAAAATACTTGAATATTACACTTGCATGAAAATTGTAAGAGCTCTTTAGGCCAGGCACGCTCCCCAAGTGCATATAAACTAAAAACATATGACAAACTGTTGTCTCCCAACTGATTAAAGTATTTCTTCCTGGCACAGAAAAGCACTTAGTTAACGGCTGTGAATCTGGGCCAACAGAAGTATTCCACCCACTACCAAGCACAAAGTTCAAACCTGAGCACAAATACACTTCAACAATGTGTAGCTTCTGAAATATGAGAAGGAGTATGACTGACCAACTTGATTTCAGCCCTGAGCTTCTTGGTGAATTGAAAGACCAGTACAGAGATGGGCAAGTCCAACTACATTGTGTTTCAAGAGTATTTTTGGAAAAAGTGGAAGTGTGTCAAATACTTATTTCCAGAACACTGTCACAGTAATAAAGCCACATCAGCCTAACACACACACAGAAGAAGGGAAAGAAAACCCCACAGATATGTCTCAGTTTCTTTCTGTAGTGGGATTGACTTGAATAGCAGAGTCTTTCAGTCCCTTGTACCATAAGCATCCAGATGTGAGTCTGGAATGCCCAAAACTGTGGGCAGACACAAGAAGTACAGTCTAACATAACATACAAGATGAAGAGCCTCTATGCTTTCAACCGTTTTAAAGAGCTGATAATAACTATTGGTCAAACTCTAAACGTCACAAGCCACTAAAAATCTAGCAGTTTGCTGCATAGTTGGTGCAAAACCCAAGACAAAACCCAATTTTCTGGGTTTTGTGGGTTTTTTTTAACACACACAGCAGAACCAAGTTGTTTATAAGCCTTGGTGTCTTATCAAAAGGGAGTACAGTGTATTCTTCTTTGATACTTAAAAGACACAAAAAACAGGCTAGGAGCTGTTTGCATCACTGCTAAGTAGTCTCAAAAAAAACAAGTTACAGCTGTTTAGAAAAGTAGACATATTAGTGGGTAGCAATAATAATAGGATACATAAGTTTAAGGGTATATACATATATTGTGTACATTTTTTCTCACAGACAAAGCCTACCTGTTTGCTTTTTGAAGCCTTTCCAGCAGAATTCCTGCCACCCTTGGCACCCTCTGTGTTTCTTAAAACATTGATGAAATCTTTCTTTGAAACAGATGACATCAGTTTAGCACGCTTCCTCTCAGAGGTCCCACCACTCTTCACCTTCTCGTCAATGTTCTTTTGGTGCGTCCTGACAGCATTAAATAACTGTACAACACCTCTGGGATGGAGAAAAAAACCAAATTAAAATGAAGTTTTTAACTCAAGTTCCCTTTATAGAAATGAACCCTCTAAAAGGGTTAAAACATCTAATCAGTGCAGATGCTTGCTTCCCAAAACTGTTACACTGAACCTCAAATCAGTTTAGAAGTAGTATTTACTATGATGTGAAAGACTTACAATTTTCATTCTTACTTCAAGCTTATTGCTAGGAATCAGTAACAAACAATTCCACAAATAACTATCAGATCCCAAAGTAAGCATGATAGAGCATGTCTCATCCCCAGAAGCACGTTACTTGTCCTAAAATCAGCTACTAAATTCCTCAATTAAAAAGTAGTGAAAGCAGGGGGACAAGGCAGAGGAATGAGTAAGGAGACAGATACAGACAGCACATCACTAATTGAGTACCACAGTGTGACACAGAACTTTTGCAGTGCAGAACAGGAAACCGAACAGATGTGAACCAGGTGAATTCTCTGCAGAGAAGGAAGAAATGGAGTAGCAGAAACAACTGTTCTGCATTTTTAAAGCATTAGATTAACACAGCATTTCTGTAAGGCAAACATTACATTTCCACTTACATTTTTACTCTTTCATAAAGCTTCTGAAATCTTTCGTTGGACTTGATACCACACAAAACAGACCTGTACTTGGCTTCTGCTAGCCAATTCTTTTTTTTGATAATGATATATTTAAGGAAAGGATTCAGAAAAACTCTTACCTTGTGGCAGTTCTCTGGAGATTTCTTTCTCTCTCTCGGTCTTTGGCAACATCTGGCTTCACTCGGCACATCATTTCCCACTCCCGCTTTTTATCAACTAATTGAGTACCACAGAAGTCAAAATATTAAGTTAAGTCAGATAACACTGAGCATCTGAGAATGGAGGATGCTCCAAAAAAATACATAGCAAAAAGGGGGGGGGAAGAAAGATAAATCAATGAATCTTGGTTTAGTTTGAGGCTAAGGGGAGTTCAAACATGGGACCGGGCAACAGGTTTGAGGAATTTAAACAAATTTAACAAGGGCAAGTGTAAGGTCTTGCATATGGGTAAAAACAACTCCATGTGCCAGTGTAAGCTGGGGACTGAGCTGTTAAGAGAGCAGTGTAGGGGAGAGGGATCTGGGGGTCCTGGTGGACAGTAAGATGACCATGAGTGAACAATGTGTCTTTGTGGCCAAGAAGGCCAATGGCATCCTGGGGTGTATTAAAAGGGGTATAGTCAGTAGGTCAAGAGAGGTTCTCCTTCCCCTCTACTCTGCTCCGATGAGACCATATCTGGAATATTGTGTCCAGTTCTGGTCCCCTCAAGTTCAGGAAGGACAGAATACTGCTTGAGAGGGTACAGTGCAGAGCAACAAAGATGATGAAGGGATTAGAGCATCTCCCTCACTAATGTTTATACATTTCTAAAGGATGAGTGTCAGAAGGATGAAGCCAGGCTTTTCACAGTGACCTCCGATGATAGGACAAGGGGAAATGGGTACAAGCTGGAACATACAAGGTTCCTGAGAAATGTAAAAAAAAAACTTTTTCACAGTGAGGGTGACAGAACACTGGAACAGGCTTCCCGGAGAGGTTGTGGATTCTCCTTCTCTGGAGACATTCAAAACCCATCTGGATGAGTTCCTGTGTAACCACGGTTTACTGGATGAGAACAGGATTTTAGGAAAAGCATAACTGAGCAGATGTCATATTGAATCCCTCTGTATTTAAGAGGCAGATTGTGGCCTAACCACAGCATGTTCCAGACCAGGTGGATAGCCTGGCTATTCCATTGAAACAGATCTTGCTAGATGAGACATCAGAACTATTAATGTTTTCAGCACTGAGGGGATTTAAAGACACAAACAAATTACTCAATTGCCAAGACAGTTTAGTTTTCTTCATAACAGTTTCAGAAGCAGAGGCAATTTCAGGCACAAACTGTAATAGGAAAGTCCAACCATGAAAATCATTGAGAGGAGCAAATAATGACTCACACTCATGGCAATGATTACTGCAGTCTCAACCTAGAAGCCTTTGACATTGGAAGTCACTGTAGAACATAAAGCAGTTCTCACTCTTGCTTTGGATGAGAACTACTTTAACTTGCAACATCAACAAAGTTAACAATTAACAGTATTTCAATAGCAATTAGAAAACTTAGCTTGAAGAACCTGCTTTCACCCTCTCAAAAGCAAAAATGCCTGAAGTGGACAGATTGGAACAGTCTCGCTGACAAAGATCAGCCTACCTGATGGCCCAGAAAAAGCAGGAAGAAAAAAAGCCCTACAATATGACTGCCAAGGAAGTAGGGGAAATGAAGCCTCTTTAGACACTATGGAGGACAGACTCTAAAACTGAGACAGTTTCAGAGCAATGTCCAAAATCCCTGCTGAGGGGGATCTTGCTATCTGAATGTGATTGCAAAATGAAACACTGCATCTTTTTCTCACCTTGATCCTCTTCTCCAGCCTTTCTTGTTTCTCCTGTTCTTTCTCCTTTTCCAGTTTTTTATTCTTGGCCAAGATGGTGGACTTATTTTGTGGAATCTTTTTGTTGAGCACTTTTGCCATGGCATCTGCCCAGCCTGCATGTGAGCCATCTTTAGAGTTCGTTGTCCCTTCAACCACATTGCTAAGGGCTGCTGGTTCATCTTCATCATCACCATCCAAAGCTTCACCTTCTGACGAGTAGCTGTCTTCTGAAAGTCCAGAGCTTAACTCAGAATCTAAAGTTAAAAAAAAAGCACAATAAAGAGTATCAGGAGTTCTGTTACCAGAGTTCAGGGCCACAGACACATGCAAGTATATGAGCTCCAACATAATTTATAAGAAAACATCCAGTGCAAGTGCTTGCTCATCCTGATGATGATTCAAAGTGAGTTAAGAGGAAAATTATTATTTTAATGAATATTTTGATGTTTCAGAGTAGCAAGTTTTAGGAAAAAAAATATTTTCCAGCTCAAAAATTATAATTATAAATACAGACATATATATTACGTACACACTTAAATACAACCACAACAGTGACATCTAGTGCTTAAATGCAAACAGCCACATGGATTAAATCACAGGTAGGGGAGCATTTCTTGTATAAAACCAAATCAATCAAGAAAAATAATGCCAGCAAGAACACGATTACCTAAGCATAACGTACTCAGAGAATCAAGACAGTTGTCTGGTAGCTCAAAAGAAACCAGAGGCACTGGGCTTTTCTGGTAAAACTGAATGCTCAAATTCTTTCTACACAAATAAAGAGTTGTAAATTCAAGTTTCTTTATCCTATGCCCCCTGCTAAACAGTAAGTAAGGATTTAAAGTTAAAACACTGAAATAATGCAACAGCAAGTCAAGCGATAACAGCTAACTGGATAGCAAATAAAACACATGAAGAATGTACCGCTTTCCTCAGACTATTCCATGGGTCAAGTAGTAAAAATAAAGTTTTTTATGGTGTGGATGATTAACTGGAATGAAATGGGCTCCAAGTTTAGGGTGTGCTAAAATATATTTGTTTATTTTGGTGGACCCACTTTATCACTTAACAGCAGAGCTTACAAGTGTCACGCTGCTATTAACTACTATTCCACTATTATTTATGCCACCCAAAAATTTTTAATTATCTTACACACAGCTTTCAAGAACACAAATCAAACATCTGACAGGAGACTGGTTTCTAATATGCCCACAGTCCCATCAGCTAGTGGACAGCACTCTGAGAAATCAGTTGATCAGTTTTCATTCATCTTCCACTCTCATACTATAAAACAAGTGTTTCAAATCAGTGTTAAGTACTACTTAACCAAGGGCTTCACCCTGCAAGCACTACTACACTATATCCCATAAAATACTTTCATGGAGAATGAAGTCAGAGCCACTTCACAAGATCTGCTCTCTATAAAACCACATGGACAGCTATTAATGATATTCCCCACTAAATACCTATTTAATTACAGGCTAGATATAAGAAAGAAATTCTTTATGGTGAGGGTGGTGAGACATGAGAACAGACTGCCCAGAGACGTTGTTGATGCCCCCTCTCAGGAGGTGTTTAAGGCTGGACAAGGCACTGAGCAACCTGATCTAGTGGGAGGTGTCCCTGTCTATAACAGGGGGGGTGGAACTAGATGATCTTTAAGGTCCCTTCCAACCCTAATTATTCTATGATTCTACATAACAAACTTAAACATGAGTTCTATTGCCAGACTAACTCTGCCTTCCCCATATGCCTTTTTAAGACAGCAAAAGACCCTGAAATAGCAGCAAACCAAAGGCATTCAACAATTTAAAGCAAAGCCTGCAATACCTGGTCATATTTTCAGGTTTGAAGAGCATTTAGCAAATATGAATATGTTGAACAAATTTGTCGCTTGTAAATTCCTAATTTATAGTAAGGGTTATTGAAAAAAACCTACAATTTATCCTGTGAGGAGCGTGGGATTGCACTGTCCACCTTGGCATCAGCAAGCAACTATTCAGAAGCCACTAAAAGCATTTTTATGCTACCAGGACATTTCCAAGCCCCGAATTCCAAATTAAAAAAAGTAAAACAAAATGAATACATGTAAAGGAAGTAGACACGGTGCCACATTCCTACATGTAAAACTTTTTTGGCTAATTTTACCCCTCAGGCTTGCTAGACTATTCCTATCTAAACAAAGAATTAACCCCTGATAGTGACTTTTTATACATATAAATGGTAACAGTTACCAGAAGTCCAAACCCAAATCCCACACACTGCTTCAGATGAAATTCCAGTGTTAGCAGAATAGGACAGAATTATCAAAACTCCCAAAGCACATCTCAGTCCCTTTTACAAAATATTTTCTACCAAGAAAACAGGAGAATGTTGCATCCCTATTTTGCTTTCAAAAATGACAGAAAGATGAAAAAGGCTTCAACAACCAGCCACAACTTATTTTTTTAATACAAAAGAGGATCTGTCAAGAGCACAAGCAGAGGTGTTTCAAGGTAATCTAAACTAGATTAACTCTATCAGAAGTAGGACCTGAGGCTCTATTCTGAATTGCAAAGACTGAAATCTGGCATAGATTTAATATAAACATAATATAAATATAATATGTGATGGGGAATAAATTAATTCTGCTTAATTTATCCTTCTTAGTACCGACACACGCAGATAAGCCAGCAATAATTCAGCGATGACCTCCTGAAGGAAGCTCCCACATTATTCCCTTTGAGTTCGTTTTGCCCCTCAAACCAAACACAAGCCACAAGCACGTACGGATCCAAATAGTTACAATCTCCATTCCTACCACAGTAAAGAAACTCCACTGGGAAGGAATTTCCACTAGAGAACGATAGGAGGGTGAAGGTTTCGTAAAGCTCCCCAGTTTCCCCGCGTCCGGCCCACGGTGGGAGCCCGAGAGGCTTTTGAAACCTGTCCGAACGGTAAAAGGTTCAACCCCCTTTCCACACCCGCCTCTTCCCAGTCGGGAAACAGAGCCCATTACCGCTGTCCGCCTCCTCTCCCGGTGTATCCACACTAACACGTGAGCCCTTGCCGGCAGCCGCCATCTTCCTCCGGCGTCCTCCTTCTATCGTCTTCCGGCCCGGCCTCTGCGCCCGGAACATTAGTTCCGGCGCCAAACGTTCCGAGGAGGGGAGGGGCGAAGTCAGCTGGAGAAGCCTGTTGGGATTTGTTGTGGGTTTTTTTTTCATTGGACAAGCAACAGAAATATATAAAACAAACAATCAAACAAAAAAACTCAAAAAACCAGAAAGGACTGCCTGACCAGAGACGGCTTATCTTCTCAGCGACAGCAAGAATCTGACGCCTTCTTCTTAAGAAGAAGCAGCTCAAGAGAGGCGATTTTGCCCCTCTGCTCGGCTCTGGTGAGGTCCCACCTGGAGTACTGTGTCCAGTTCTGAAGCCCTCAACATAAGAAGGACATTGAGCTGTTGGAGCGGGTCCAGAGGAGGCCATGAAGATGATCAAAGGGCTGGAGCATCTGCCTTATGAAGACGGGCTGAAGGAGTTAGGGTTGTTCAGCCTGGTGAAGAGAAGGCTCAGGGGGCCCTCATAGTGGGAGAATGGCTACGTGACAAAGTAGACATGAAGGAGCTATGCTGATTTAACTAAGGTTCTCGTGGGAAAAGCAAAGATAACATGTCCTTGAATCCAGCTGTGTTACAATAACAAGGTGCCACAGTTAGATACAGCAGTAATTGCAGAGGGTACGGGATGAGCAAATGTACCTTTTACTTGCCAACCAATAAGATACTGCCTAGTGTGTTTACTAATGAGTGGACTGTATATAAGTGTGTGAAAACCCCAATAAATCAAAGCTTGCTTATCTATCAATCATACTGATTGTCCGCATCTTCCCTCGCGTGACAGTTTTCAATGTGGAGAGGAAACTGAAATTATCTTCTGCTGGCGTTTCACTCAGTCAAATTTTGAAAAGAATCCACAAAAAACCCACCTTGAAAGCCAAACCAAACATTAACTGTAATTTTGGGAGTTTGTGTCAGATTTTCTCCATTTCATCAATATCTGCCATCCTTAACAAATCCTTAAATGTCTGAAATCATCTTGGAACATAAAGCTACATTTTTGGCAACAAGCTCTTTTTATCATCTGCTAATTGTAACTCCAAATAACTCCTGTTGATGGCAGGTTGGAGAACAAAACAGGCAATGGATATTTTATCAAAATCTTTGAGGATTTGGAGTTTTGCAACCTCTCTTACATTTAAAGAACTGTCAGTAATGGTTAGAATAAGGAATGAAAACCAAACCAAATATGAAAAAATCAGAAAAAATTAGATAAGCTTCAAAGGTTTCCTTCCACTCTCTGGAAATCACATGAAAGACTAGCTTGGGCCTGCCTGTAGCAGAAGATGATCCAAATCTTTCACACCTAAGTGAGCATAAAAGCCTCAAGTTGGGCTGAAAGTGACAAAATTGTGACTTCATTTGTATGCACTGAGAGTTGTACAGGGGCAGCTCCTTTAAATTCTGGCCATGTGAATGTCTCACCTGTTATAAAATAACAAATTGCAGAGAAAGATAATTCTCTAAAGTGATTAATTAAAATACAAGTTATTTGTTACTACAAAATAGTCTCAGAGAACTTCATATACACTTTTACTCAAAAGATTTATCTGTAACCTCAAATTTTTAAAATTATGCTTAAATATTATCTCAAATTGTGAACTCTTCCTGCATCTATCTTGTTAACAATCCTGATAGTATTCACAAAACCAATTGAAGCATCATTACATTGACTTCACATCAGCAGAAGTGTTAGCCAAAAATAGCATCGTAGATACACAGCAAAAACTGAGTTAAGATAATTGAGAAGAATAATACTCTTGTATGTTATTGCAGCTTAACTACTTAACTACTCTAACAATCTTAAAACTTTAATAATATATTTTACATAGCTGTAAGACAGGGAGTTTCTGTTTTTTATTTGGACTTGAGGTTTATTTTCAAACTGTTTTATACACAATCAGCAACTGAATCTATTTTCACACTTCATTTAATACCAGATTTTCAAACATCTACCATTAATATCACCTGATTACATGTTACCTTTCTCTAACCAGTAAAAAAATCAATTTTAAAAATCTGACTTCAAAAGGCTTCTGCAACCCTATTCAGCAAAGCTCTTGCATACTCCCATCACATGAAACCTCCCTATGAGTACTTTTGAAACACGTGCTTTTTAAGCACAGAATCATAGAATGTATTGGGTTGGAAGTACCTTCAAAGTTCATCTAGTCCAACTCCCTTGCAGTGAGCAGGGACATCTTGCACTAGATCAGGTTGTTCAGAACCTCATCAAGCTGTCTTTAAATGTCTCCAGGAATAGGACCTCTGTCACCTCTCTAGGCAATCTCTTCCAGTGCCTCACCACCCTCATGGTGAAGAAATTTTTCCTAATCTAACCCTGTCCTGGTCTATCTAAAATCGGTTGCCCCTTGTCCAATTGCTCCATGCTCTGGCAAATAATCCCTGCCAAGCTTTTCTGTAGCCCCTTCATGTACTGGTAGGCCACAGTGTGGTCTCCCTGGAGCCTTCTCATCTCCAGGCTGATCAGCCCAAATTCTCTCAGCCTGTACTAGCAGGAAAGGTGGTCCACCCCCCTGATCATCCTTGCAGCCCTCCTCTGGATGCTCTTCAATAGGTCCATGTCCTTCTTGTGCTGAGGGCTCCAGAGGTGGACACATTACACCAGGTGGGGTCTCATGAGAGCAGAGGTAAGGCTCCCCCTGGATGACATCCCACACCTCCAGTGTGTTGACTGCACCCCTCAGTTTGGTGTTATCTGCAGCTTGCTGAGGGTTAACGCAATTCCACTGTATATATCATCAATTAATATATTAAAAAGTACAGATCCCTGAGGGACACTACTCATCATTCCTCTCTATCTGGACAAAGAGCCATTGACTACTACCCTCTGCATGTACCATCCAGCCAGTCCCTTATCTCCCAGTCCACCCAGTCCCTAACCTGGAGAGAAGCATGCTGTGGGGGACTGTACTATGGTGGCAGCTAGAAAAACAACTCTGCTCTCAATATGTGGTAAAAAATGGTTAATCCAGTAAAGAACCAGAACAGAGCACCTTAATCAATACATAGTTTATACAGACTGCTGCATTTTGTATAGAGAATAATTTTTCAAATTGCCTATTTCTGAATTATATATCTTGTTATTGTACATTAAAAAAGAAAAAGATAGTAGGGAACTTGAAGAAAATTAGAACTCTCTGGGTGTATACAGTTTTGTGGTGTTTTTTTTAATCTTAGTGGGTTTTTTCATTGTTTTGAGATAATCCTTGACTCTATCAATCTGATTTTTCAGGTGTGAAGTTTTACAGTGCTATGAAGAATTCAAGTAGGATGTATTGTGTGTGCATTACTACTAAAAAGCAGACACAAGATTTTTAGTACTGTTGATAGCAATAAAAGAAACACATCCCCATCTGTCTGAGAAGATGAATGTGGATCCCACAAACATGTGTGTGTGTTTAATGAAGCTCTATGGAAGCCCTTTCTGCCTCAGAAGAAAATGGTTCTGTTTATCCTTAATAGAAATCCATTGCATATAGCTATGTAATGGAATCTCTCAGCTTTTATTTGCATCTGTTAGCTTTTTATTGCAAATAGGGCTCTAAATCTTACTTTAGAAATAAGTATTGCACTGCACGTCAGTGCATGTGCAAAGGAAGCCATTAATAATGTTCGTTATGAAAACCTGATCATAAGTGGTTTTAGTCCATTATCAATTCAACTTTATTTATGTCCTCTTTCAGGGAGAAATTGAAGCCAAAATCTGAAAGATGAAGTTTGGAAAAAGACTCACACATGAGGTCATAAGATGCTGTCACATTCAGGATGCTAGAAAATTCTTTTATTTCTTCAAGGTTTTCAATAATCTTTAGAAAGAGGAATGAGTATTTATCTTCTACTGCTTTACCATCATTGAATTACAACACTATTTACCTGACTGCCCAAATATGTAATTCTCCAATCCCTTTTAGGCTAGAAAACACAAAGATAAAATACTGAAAACTATGTAGGCAACTTCCCACCATCACACTTACCTGTGTTTCATAGAATCATAATGTCTCCTTGGCTCCACATCTACCCATGTTTTATGCCTCCAGTGATGGTGTCTCAACTACCTCCCTGGACAGCCTGTACCAGTGCTTGCTAAGCCTTTCATTGTAAATTTTTTTCCAAGTATCCAATCTTACTCCCCTTTAATAAAACTTGAGGCCATTTCCTTTTGTTCAATCGCTGGTTGTTTGGGAGAACAGCTCAACCTCTACATCTCTACAACCTCCTTTCAGGTACTTGTGGAAACCAATGATGTCACCCCTGAGCCTCCTTTCCCTCAGGTTAAACAATCTTCACTAGACCTGCTCCAGCACCTCAATGTCTTTTTTATGGTGAGAGTCCCAAAACTGGGCAGAGAACTCAAGGTGTGGCTTCCCTAATGCAGAGTAAAGGGAAACAATCCTCTAGTCCTGCTTACCAACCTGTTCCTGTTTGTTTCAGGCATTACAGAAAGTAACTCCAAAATCTCCTTTGGTCCCATTTTGAAGAAGACACCCTCAGAAGCAAAATTTAGCACTGGACAATATCCTCATATCATGAGCTGAGCGAAAGCATAATCATATTAAAAAAGGAAAATTCTCAAATAAGCACTTGATATCTCCCCCATTTTTTTCTGTCTCTAAAATACTGTGGGATTTGCAAGATTTTAAAAGCACCTAACTGCTTGTAGTTGCAGTTCATCTGAAAATAAAATTGCCTCATACAGCTGAGCTTGGGGGAAAAGAAAAGTTTTTTATTACTTCCTTGGAATATAGTTACTGTGAGCTCCTGATATTTCTGGTGTGTGTTTACTCTTTTAATGTATCCCTGAAGCTGTGACTTCATTCTGGTGTGTTTAGAAGTTGTGAGTTTGGGATTTGAAGTGTCAGCAGAGTGGCTGCTCTCAATGCATCACCACTGTTGCAGGTAGCAGTGGCTGTGGCCACCACTTTCAGGGTGCTGCTATTGTTAATATTCCAAATAAGCCTCAGGAAGAGAGGATGTGTGATAAATAGGGCAACATAAAATAGAAATGGTCTTATTTTGTCTGTTTTCATCCGTTGTTAACCATACAGGAGGCAGGTTGATTGACTGTAATAGAAATTATTTCATGATGTACAGGGAAACTTTTTTTCTATGGTTTGCAAAAAAATGCAATGTTAGCCTGGTGTAATTATTTGTCATGCAGTGTTTTTTGATTGTCTGAAAGGCTGAAGTTTTTCTTTTTGCAAGAAGAATAGTTTACTAACTTCTGAATTAATTTCTGTAGGAGGCAATACGGATGCAATGTTTTTAAGGGTTAATTTGGATTCAAATTAATGTGAAGACAAGCTCCTTGAGTCACCCCTCTGTGGAATCATTTCTAATTGAATGTTAAGATCAAAGTTTAAGTTTATAAGAAAGAAAAACAAGTGCAGATAAATAGTTATTATCTGACATCCTTATGAAAATTCATGACCTGCCGCTTTATCAGAGACCTTTTAAGAATTCTAATTGTGAAGTATGCATAACTATTAAATAGCGAGAGCACTTCAGTCTCTTGATAAGAAGCGAGTTAAATAATTGTCCTGTTTAACTTGTGCTTGTTAACCTTTAAGGTCAACTAGTTTGAACATACGTTTAATGAAATCCTGGAGCCAGAATTTATGATACTGCTGCTGAATGTTAAATTGGACAATTTACATAAGCAGGACATTAACCTTCTGAGCACTAAATAGCATTTTAGCACTTAGCCGCTGGGGACAATAAGGGACATGTTCTATATATTTGTGATTAGCTAGCCTGGAAACTCTCATGATGACCAATTGGCCTACCAAGTTTAGCAGCATAATTAAATGAATGGACTCAGCCTAAGTAAATTATCAGTGCTGTGTACAGTATATCATTATAGTCCCAAGGAAAAAAAAAAAAGATATGAATAATTTAATATTACATTACTAATTTATCAATGCTAAGTGACTGTGAGGAAGCTCTTTGCAATTCTTTGTTTTAAATTTGATGTTTGATTTACTGCTGCTGTGATTAAACTTGCACCTACTTCATTTCTTCATCAGAAATTTATGATAACAGTAGAACTTTCTTCTCGGGGTAATGGATGTTTTTTCATTTTCTTCTGCTCTGATGATAATAGCAAATCCAAAGTATCACACATTGCCAAACCTGTCATTAAGCTATTTGTCTTAGCAAGGCATGGGCATCACCCTTTGGCTGGCAGATTTTCTAGTAGGTGAGGGCAGCAGACATGAGACTGTCGGTGCTCCCAGCTGGAGGAGCAGAGTAAAAGCAGCTTATTGTACACTTTTCTCCCTGATTTGGAAGGCAGAGAATAATATGCTTGCTCTGTACACTCCACACTTGGGACATGTCTAGGCCATATATTGCAAGCAAGTATTGTAGATTTTTCAGAGTAGGTGCTTGTTAAGACAATCACAATTTCTTCCGGGATGTGGCTTCTTGTCCATCAAAGGTGCTGCACAAACATGAATTAGGACATTGTTTTGAAGGACAAGTTAAAACCTGAGATGGAGGATGCCAAGGAAGAACCTGGTTTCTTTGTTCAGATGCTTATGTTGGCACAAGATCCTTCCCATGGGTGTTACCTGTGGTCATGAGGCAGGATCCTCCAGGTGGGTGGCTGCCTTGTGTGCAAGTCCTCCCCAGCACATCTTCTAAGGAGGTTACCTTCAGTCAACCATGACAGGAATGAGGTTTGTGCTCAAGGAACTGGAGCTAAACAGGACAGGATAGAGCAGACTGGTTGTTTTGAGCAGCCTCTGCTGCTGTTAAACTAGGAAAGTGCAATTTTTGCAGAAATTATTACCCAAAGGAAATGCCTGCTGGGCAAATATTTGTCTTACAGTCTTATATAAAAAAGATGGTGACTTAGGGGGACTCTTTGTTGTACCAAAGAGTTAGGATGGTGATGGGCCTATAGTAAATTAATAGTACATGGATGTTTTAACACAGAGAGAGAATAGCCCCAAGATCCATCTCTGGAACTGTGTAACGATGCTGCTTAGCTCCATGTTGTGCACTGTGGCCTTTGCTAAGGATGCTGGAGAGGCTAAGCATTGTTGGTAACCTCAGGATATGTGAGTGTGTTGGTGGTGATGGTAAATAAACTTTCAAAATCTGTGATTTTCTGGCATTCCTGCTTCAAATTCTACACTGATTAATTTCTTCATCTGTAAAGAAAGTAATAAGTATGAATGTAATCATTCTGTTGATGTACTAGAGGAATGTAGATTTAATCCACCAGTGAAATTACTGCTGTATGACTATGATGTTTTTGCGGATTAGGCGGATTAGGCGGATTAGGCGGATTAGGCCTTCATGGTGATTCAGCTACACTCACTTCTCTAGCATCAGTTGTTGTCCCTGAGGAAGTCATGGTATGTGAGGAAGTCATGGTATAGTTCATACTCCATGGATATTCTTAGATACTTAAGGAAGGTAAATACTTCAGGTTCATGGTTGCTTTGAAGTTCCCTTGTGTCATCTAGAAGTAAATGAGCATGGAGTCAGTGTCTTAACTTTCCCTTCTTTATGTCTTTCTAGCAGTCCTTGGGATGAAAAGGAAAAAAATTAAGCAGAGGATAGGATAACAGAATAGTTTGGGTTGGAAGGGACCTTAAAGATCATCAAGTTCCAACCTCCCACTAGATCAGGTTACTCAGTGCTTCATCCAGCCTGATCTATTTTCTTAACTTTTACCTAGTTTCAATAGAAGGTAAGAGGGAGGAAATCTATGAGCTCAGGTCTCTCAAAGATCACCTCTCCTTACTATTGTAGTTTTGGTTTCTCTAAGTGATCAGGTGTTCTTGGATAGGAACAACTGTCCAAGATTACTGTTTCCCCTGAAAACCAGCTTAAATTATCTCTAAGGATACAGTCCTGCCCTTGGTATTTTTTCTTTTTCCAATTTGATCCATATTGGAATAGATCAGAATTAAGAGGAAGTTTGTGACTGAGTAGGAAATTTTGCTGCTTTAAAAAAACCTCACCCCTGTGTTTTCAACAGGGTGGACAAATTTCTTTTGTTGGTGTTTTGGTTGCTATTGCGCTTAGCCCTTTCCTGGCTACCTCATGCTGACATTTTCAGTCTCACTTTTTGGTTATTCTGTAGTTGAAAAATATTAACAACAAGAGCTGAATGGGGAAAGCTTAAAGCCATCAATAGACCTATCAATATTCCTTTACCCTGTGGATTATTCACCTTTAGCAGATCTGAGAACCTCTTAGTAAGAGAATCTTGTTTTCAGGAGCTGTTTTGTCTAGGAAAAACAGCTCTTTTAAGTGCTTTTCTTTCCATATACGCAAACTTGAGCAACCTGAGTTCAAGGCCTTGTTTTTGCAGAGATGTTCATGTACTGTTGGGAAATTCAATGAGTTTGAATGTGTCAGTGGCTCAGCTCAAATTTTGCTGTATACAAAAAGCAGATGTGTGTCATCCCTCCTTCAAATAATATATCACATCAGGGCTGTGGGCTACTCTGGCACTGCAGTAATGAGAGCTATATAAGTAATTGCCCTTTCCAGTAAATTGTAAAGCTCAATGGAAAAAAGTTAACTTTTGGGTTGAAGAGGTTTCAGACTACTGCATAATAAATGCATTTGCAAGATACATTATCAGCACAGCATACAACTATTTTTCTACTCCATTTTTGTGGCATCACTGCTTTCAATCAGCCATCACTGGGATTGCAAGGTGCAAGGTTCTTCAGAAACAATTTAAAATGAGCTTTTCTGTAGGTGGCAATCACCCTTTCCCTCACCTGTTTCTCCTTCTGGATATTTATCAGTTGTGACAATTCTCCATACATTTTCAACACAATTTTGCAAATGCAGTCAAAGTTCTTGGTTTCCCATCACTTGTTGTAAAGGATAGCACAGTGTGTCCAAAACACTGAATGTATCCAAAACACTGATGCTGCAGTCATACAATTAGAAGAATCACAAAGGGAGAGTTGGTGGAAGAGGACAAAAAAGCCTGAAGAAATCAGCAGCAGACCTTCAATATTTTTTATTCTTTTAGGAAGTTGTCTTCAATAGGTGTGAAGAGATGAGAATGTAGTTTACTCTGCACTCAGGTTGTTCAATATTGTGTTGTTCCCTGAATCTACTAATGTCTGGAATGTCCTTATGTGGCAGGGAGGGACAGTGTGACACTGAGCATGATACTGTGGTAGTTGTATTAGTCCCCAGTTGTTTCCCATGTAGCCATTTATGTTTTCATTCACCTTATTTACTGATCTGAGATGCTGAGGAGACATGTGAGATTAAGTCCCTTGAGTTAGGAACAGATGGAAGAAGTGGTGAGTTCATGTAGTCGAACCAGTAGATAAGGTGCTCACAGCTAGTAAGCAGACTAGCAAACATCCAAGTGTGAAAAAACAGCTCTTTTAAAAGACTTGGTGGGTAGCTATCACTTAACTTCACCTATCACTTAACTTACAGCAAGTTTAATCTGTGGCTCTTCTATTTCTCTTCACATTGTTCAATTTCAATTAAATCAGATACATAATTTTGGAGTCAAATTCCAATTGAAGTGAATTTAATCTTTCAAATTTTGTCCTCTGGTGAGCCCACAAAATCTCCTGCTTCCCCGCAGTTCTCAACTACACTCCTATTTTAGGACATTTGTCCTGTTTCCACTACACTGGAATACTTCTGTTCTGGTTCAGTTATCGTTTTTCTCTCCTCCAACAGGGGAGTAATGTAAAAGTCTTCTGAAGCAAGCAGTCGTTTTTTGGCAGTAAACTCATACAGAACCATGAGCATGTGTTACTGAGAGAGAATAAATACCTTTTTTGATTCCATTAAATACACATTTAAATAGATGCTTTTTCTTCAGGGGACCAATTCCCATTTCTCAATGTGTAACCAATTTTGCTTAAATTTTCAGCTATTTGCAAGCATTCATCTTTAGTGTTTTTACAAATTCAACAACTATATGAGTTGATTACATTGTCCAAGAGTCTTTTTATCATGTCTTTAAAATTGCCTGCACTGAATTGCACCTACAGGAAGCTGCACTTTCACAGTTACTGGTATTACTTTGACTTCACTTTTGTATGATTTTTTGGTTTCCCTGTTTAACGATATCATCATTTCATTAAATATATTTAAGCATGCTAATAGCAGTATAGATGCAGAAATTAATATATATTAAGGGAGGTTGTGGATGTCCCTCTCTGGAGGTGTTTAAGGCCAGGCTGGACAAGGCCCTGAGCAGCCTGGTCTAGTGGGAGATGTCCCTGCCCATGGCAGGGGGGTTGGAACTAGATGATCTTTGAGGTCCCTTCCAACCCAAACTATTCTATGATTCTAAGAGCTGGTTTGTCTTACTAGAAGCCATAGAAGCTTCCTTCTCTCTTCTGCTTAGTAAAAGATTGTATATACATCTCTATGGAATTGTATGCTTTAAGCAAGCTGAAAAAAATGTCTGGTCTTAAAGAATTTCTGAAATGAAATAATGGGTCTGGCAGGCTGTTTGAAAAGACTTAAAAATCCTTTCAGCCTGGCTGTAGCTGTAAGACATCTCCAACAAAATAACTGTTATCTTTTAAGAAAAAAGGAAGACATTGTCTCATGTGTTTTCCATACAGACATTTGTAAATGTAATCCCTTCTATTGCTTTGGTGAGTCAATCACACTAACAGGTACCAGTTACACAGCGACTGCCTTGGGCTAAATAGAGCAAGTGACAAAAACAGTTTTAGGTTGTCATGTGTTAATGTAAAATGCCCCCAGACCCCAATGCTTATTCATCTTCATCTAGTTGACTAATGCTTTTCCCATGTTGTTACATGTTGGTAAATTAAAGAAGCCTTCCAGACAGTTCTGTCAACAGTTTACTAAAATGTGCCTCATTAGTGAGATTCAGCTGTCGTGTAAGTGTAATTTAATCCTATTGAATTATCACTCAAATATGCTTGAATACCAGGCCTTTATACAATGGGAAAGAAGATTTATTAGAAATACAGCCACATCATAAATTGATTACCTGTGAAGAATGCAAAGGAAAAAAACCAGGTTTTTTTATACTTGTGGCAGGACTTGTGACAGTTCTTTAGCTGCATCTGGAGAACTGTATAAAGCCAGGTGCACTTCTTTTTCACAGTTACTTTTCATACCCATAACAAAGCTGTGAGGCTGAGCACCATGCTCAAGATGATTAAGGTGGAAATTTTTTTCCTCAAACATGAAGGAGAGAAAGGAGGTGGGGTAATAGTAAGAAACATAGAGCATAAGGATGGATTTCAATTGGTAGCACAATAAATCATATGCATTTAATTGTCCTTTCAAAGAATACTGGGCCTTTTGAAATCTTTGGAATCAATTCTATCTTTGTGAAGAATGCAAATAAGATTTAACCCACGAAGACTAGGAGCTGGTTCTCTGAGTGCCTGGGGTCTTTAAGCACACTCTGCTCACGCTGAAATTGCAGAAGTGAGCTCCCTCTGCAGACTGAGCATGATGTGCCTGGGAAAACTTAAACATGGCATTTACTGGAAAAATCTTTTTATTTAAGTAGAATCCTTTGTTGGCTTACCATTTCCATAATGCTTTTATTCAGATTGGTTTGGGAGGACCTGGGAAAGACTTTCAAATCAGGAGAGACAACAATGATGTCCAATGATGGGCTTTATTGGGCTATGGCAGATCATGATTCAGAGGCCAGCTATTGGAGCAGGTCCAGAGGAAGGCCACGAAGATGGTCAAAGGGCTGGAGCAACTGCCCAATGAAGACAGGCTGAAGGAGTTGGGGATGTTCATCCCAGAGAAGAGAAGGCTCAGATGGGACCTTATAGGAACTTATCAGTACCTGAGGGGGTCCTACAGAAAGACAGGGGAAGGACTTTTTAATATGATATCTGATGGGAGGACTAGAAACAATGGATGTAAATTGGAAGGGGGTAGATTTAGACTTGACATAAGAAAGAAATTCTTTACAGTGAGGGTGGTGAAGCACTAGAACAGGTTGCCCAGAGAGGCTTTGGATACCCCCTCTCTGAAGGTGTTCAAGACCAGGCTGGCAAGGCACTGAGCAGCCTGATCTAGTGGCAGGTGTCCCTGTCTATGGCAGGGGGGTTGGAACTTGATAATAAGGTCCCTTCCAACCCAAACTATTCTATGATTCTATGATTCTATAAACATATGCTCAGAACATCAGATGATCATATTAGTAGGAGAAACTGCGAGGAAGTCACAGATATTTTAAAATGTAGAACAGGAATGTTTACTATACCTTATGCAACAGAGTAATGGTTTCTCATTCACCCCAGGAGTCACTCTCAAGCAAAGAAGTTGCATGATGGATGAAGTGTGGTTTCTGCTTTATATTTGCCCACTATTGACAAAGAAGAAGGGGAAACAGGGCAATGTCCCAACTGCTCACATTGCTGGAGAATATCTCACAAGAATTCTCAACAGAGTAGGAAAGCTTGCCTATGCACAGTTCTCACTGAAGGTCACAAAGGAGTCCCTGTAGAGCGCATCCTCCATGCTTGGGAACAGCCCTACCTAGAGCTATTCTCTAGTATCTCTGCTGCTTTTACATATTTAATAACATTTTATGGTTTTTGGCATTGTAAATTATATTCTCTTTCTCAGACCTCGAAGACCGTCCTCCACCTCCCCTTCCTTACTTGTCAAGTTTCACTGGATATGCTTTAAATTCTGGGGAGAAGAACACTGACTTTGCATAACATAAATGAAAGAGCCAGGAAGCTTTAAATTTTCATACAAATTGCATGAAACCACCCAGATTGTGTTGGAGGTAGAGATGTTAAGACTGGTGGATGGGGTTATCAGCAGGAAACTTAGCACTTCCTTGACATTCTGAGGACATTAGGGAACATGAGGACATCAGGGAACTGCTTGAGAGGGTACAGCACAGAGCAACACAGATGATGAAGGGATTGGAGCATCACCCTTATGAGGAAGAGGTGAAGGAGCTGGGTCTCTTTAGCCTGGAAAAGAGGAGACTGAGGGGGGACCTCATTGATGTTTATAAATATGTAAGGGTGAGTGTCAGGAGGATGGAGCCAGGCTCTTCTCAGTGACCTCCACTCATGGGACAAGGGGAAATGGATACAAGCTGGAACATAGAAGGTTCCAGAGAAATGTAAGAAAAAACTTTTTCACAGTGAGGGTGACAGAACACTGGAACAGACTGCCCAGAGAGGTTGTGGAGTCTTCTTCTCTGGAGGCATTCAGAACACACAAGGACAAGTTCCTGTGTGATCTGGTCTAGGTGTTTCTGCTTTGGCAGGAGGATTGGACTAGATGATCTCTTGAGGTCCCTTCCAATCCCTGATGTTCTGTATGATTCTGTGTTATTCTGTGATTCTGTGTGATTATTGTTAGAAAGAAGTCAACTTTGATCTTTCATCACTATGCACAAGGTAATTGTCTGGTCAAAGTACACCTAAATTATTTGAAGCATTTCCTTGAAAGTGAACATTTGTATGCTTTTCTAATTGCAAAACCCGGAATAAAGCAAGAGGATCACTTGCTTTCTGGCACAGGTATGTGCTTTAAGAGGCTGTATTTCTCCATTGGCTCTGGTCACAATTACTACTTTGAGTTCAGGAGTAAATTTTACATGTTATTCTGAATTGTTACACAGAACAGTAGGAAAAGTGACATGAAGTTAAATATGGGACGTTATGCTCCATGGATGGGAACCATGTAGCTGCTCTAATTAGATTTCAGAAGGAACTCTCTTGGCAATTTGAAGTAATTTTAGGGTTAAATTATATCAGACTGTGATTCCTTTTCCTATGGTAATCTAACTCATTAAATCTCCTATGGCCACTAGGAACTGAAGTTCAAATTCAAATAGAAGGAATGCTCTTTTTTCAGATGGCTTTGGGGAAACAGGAAACTTTGGGTTGTAATTTGCTTGCTGATTTTTTTTTTTTAGGTAATCACCAAAACACACTGGAATGGGTTGCCCAGAGAGGTTGTGGATGTTCCCTCTGTGGAGGTGTTTAGGGCCAGGCTGGACAAGTCACCGAGCAACCTGATCTAGTGAGAAGTGTACCTGCCTATGGCAGGGGGATTGGAAATAGATTGTCTTTAAGGTCCATTCCAGCCTCAACTATTCTATGATTCTATGATCTTAAAAGTAAAAAAACCCCACAGAATAATATGAGGCTTTCTTGGTTTTGTTTCAATTCTGCCAGAAGCATAATGTGCTGTGAGAAAAGTAGAACTCCAAATCAGTATTTCTCTTTGAGTAGGGAGCTAGAGTCATGGAATTGCTCAGGGTAGAAGGGACCTTTCAGATCATCTAGCCAAACCATCAACCAAACTCTGATGAAAACCATCAGTAATCTAAAGTTTATCTCTAAGCACCATGAATACCAATCTCCAGTCAGGAATTTATCTGCAGCATAGATGCATGGTAAGATAATATACTGTAATAACATCCCATGATATTAAGATCATAGATTTTTTTCCCCTGTGAAAAAGCAGAAGCTGAATAGCTGGGCACAGAAGTGTAACACAAGAAAAGGGGTAGTCATTACTCACAAAGAAAAATGAGAATATGAAAGCTGATATGCCTGGGATTTTTTGCAGAGGGTAGGCATGCTCCCAGTGCAGGCAGACACATGACTAGAAGAGAGTATTTGCATTTTAAGACAGATTTGCTGCTGGTTTTGTTCTCAAGTAACATTAGCTTGCAGAATTAGAACGGGAAAAATCCAGCAAAAACCAAAACCCACCATGGAAAGGGAATGTTAAAATCGATGTTACTGAAAAATAAATCTAGTAAGACTGATTTTATATTTTTCTTTTATTCAGGCATGCTTGTAGGTCTAGTACTTAGGAAAATCCTTGAAATATCTTCTTTCCCTCTTTCATTTGAGTTGCCGATGTAATCTGTGAACATTTAAAGGCAAATTTTGAGAGACTACTTTTTCCCTGCCCCTCACAAAAGAGCAGTGCAAAAGTGGCAATATCTGTATCATTACCCCAGTGATAAGCTGTGTCTTCAAGCAGCAAGGATGAGTGGAAATATCTCCAAAACCTTCAGTTCTTGGTACTTGATTCTGTTTGCTTGTTGTCTTAACAGTAGTTTAGTAAAATGGAGGCACACCAGAAGAACCATCTTTTACATGCTCTACATTTGCCTCTGTAGGAACTGCAAAAGAACATATAACCTCATTTCCTCATCTTTTTCTTCCAATGTATCTCCTACAGTTTTTCCCAGAAACACTTCAATGATGGTCCTCTCTGTCAAGGCTTTCGTCTATGCTGCAAAATGAAAATTCACTGCATGGTACCACCTTTGAGCTATTAGGGTAGCACTTCTGAATTTTTATCTCATCTCATATGTTATGTGCTTCCAGCATCAAATGAGATGCAAAGCAGCTGTTAACATTTTAGCTTTATCATATAATGAGACAGGAAGAAGTCTGAAAAAGCTGAAAAAGACCATGTACACCATCATAATACTTCATGAAGCCACCTACAGTAACCCTCAACATTTAGCAGGGGCCAGATTGCCCAGGCTTCTCACAGGGATAGGTTAGCCCCTGAAAAGCATCACTCCAATACTGCTGTTCTGGCTTCTGCTTGTTTAGTTCCAGTCCTAGTTTTGTTCCTAGTTATTTCCACACTCCTGTCCATGACACAACCATCTGGTCCTGACTCTATAGATGTATGGCTTCTTGTATCAAACATGATGTGTAAATTTGTGTGGATATCAGTGGTGAGAAGGACTGGTGCACACCTTACAGAAGACATGGGAAGATCAGAGACAAGTAGAGCTCTGTTCCCATCTGAGACTGTAAGCAAAGTAACTTCTAGATTGTCTTACTTTATCTGTGGACAGAAATTAAGGCAGCTTGAAAATTAAAAGGGCATAACCATGACCCTAATGTGCTCCCACTTTTCCTTTATCAAATAGATCCTGGCAAATCTCTCCTACCTGCCTGTCAAAGGACAGTTTTAGAGGGCTCTGGCTTTTATTTTGGCATAACTGAGTAGAGACCTGGCTTTCTAGCAGGGTCTAAGTTGATAAATCCTTTGGACACAAAGTGATGTAGTTTAAAAGATATTACTCTTCACTTCTTCATTGGGCTTGCTCTTGTTTCTTCTCCTTTGTTTTTATGCTCATGAAAAGTGCTTGGAAGACAAACCTGGAGATGAACTTCCTTCTTTTTCCAGCTGTCCTGACAAGGTGCCTCTTCTCTAAGGGACCACTTTTAGGGGAGCTGGATGGTAGGTTGATTCCCACATTCTTCATCTCTGACTGCAACTAACTCCCTGTGAGGAGATGACCTCATTCTGGCTGCAAAGTTGATGGGATTTTGGTGGGTCAAAATTTTGGCTTCAAGATGATGAGCTTTTAATAATTACCTTAATCTGTAGATAGAACACTTGTTTGTTTGAAGTATAGAGATAAATGTATATGCACATAGACATAAAATATATATGTTCTTAAATGCTGTGTACTTTGTTTGCCTTATAGTGCTATTATCTCTGTGGGCACAGCCCATAGAATTATTATCTTTCCAGCTATTTTGCAGTCAAGACAATTTCATTACCATGCAGGAAGGGGAAAAATGTTATCTTTTTTTGTGCCAGTTTTCATTAAATTGTGAGCAATTTTATACTAAATGAAGAGAGGAGACTGACAGCCACTTCATGCTTTTTATCATTGCTAGATGAACATGAGGGTTTGTTTTTTTAGAAGACACTCAACTGTGAAAAATTTTTATTTTAGAAAGGGATAAACAATTTCTGTACAAAATACAGTACACTAATGCTACTGCAGCATAATGTGACTATAACTGAATTTGATCAGTTCTTAAAATCATTAAATCAGTTGGTCCTCTCTTACTTTTCAATGACATTTAACAGTTAGACTTAAAAATACAAAAGAATGCATTATAAGTTTTACCCAAAATGATTATGGTAATCATTTGAATAAAATACAGATTTTGCAAGCTGTAAAGCATATCATTATACTATATAGTGGTCTAACAAAGGTTTGGTTCACAAACTACAGTGCTCTAACCAAGTCATTAAATCTATCTAAAAGGGCCTCATTTGAGAAGCAATAAAATTTTTAATCATTTTATTATTAAAAGAGTGTTTAATATGTAGCTAATTAAATGCCAAAGGCAGGTTATCTGAGTTTAACCTTCAAAAAGAAAATGATGTATCAAAGTCTGCCTCTGGCATCATGGGATAGAAATGTCATCCTCATAATCATTGCGTGACAACTAGCTGGTGGCCTTTTCTAGAGCTATAGTTAAATTACCTGATTAAATTAATAGCCATTTAGGTGTTTTAGGAACTGCACAGACCTATACTAAATGAAAATTAGGTCCATTACATTTTCCGAGTGGGCTAGATAGACTCTAAAATCAAACACGTATGCCATTGTCCACATTACTTAGATTAAGCAATTAAAAGCCCTTTCTTAAAAGCTACTAATTTTCCATAATGTGCCAAGAGCTAGGTTTACACTAATGATGAGGGAGAGAGTTTTTCTCTGCTTTCTCCCACCTTTCTTGTTTATTTTACTATTCAGAAATCCCAGGGATTTGCATGTGCACATGTTAAATGCATCCAGGATGTGCAAATTCATTTATGTGTTGTGTTGCATTGGCTGCTCTTAAAGTCTGACCTCCTGGGAGACCCATGAGGAAGGACATTCAATGTTCAGACAAAGGCACACAGAAGTCACTGTGGTCTTTTCCTTTCACACTGAAGTCCTTCATTACTGGGCTTAGTCTCCATGACAAGAGGAGGCATAGGCAAGAGGAGGTCTTATCCAGCACAGGCAAGTGAAATGACAGGAGAAGAGTGCGATGTATGTTCTTACTGTTCCAGATGGCGTGCTTTAAACTGAGGGAGGGTGCCTCTTCAGACTCTAGAAGGGATATTTCTGTTGTCTCTAGAACGAGGGGGAAAAAAGAAGATGGAAGCATATTCCAGGCTGGACAAGGCACTGGGCAGCCTGATCTAGTGGGAGGTGTCTCTGCCTATGGCAGAGGGGGTTGGAACTCGATGATCTTTAAGGTCCCTTCCAACCCAAACTATTCTATGATTCTATGATTCTATATATATTTCAGATGAAGTCTGTGTGCTGTCTTAAAATTTTATAACCTAGTTACTTGCAGATGGCTTTATTTGTGTGCAGTGGTCACTAGGAAGCAGTTTTCTCTGCTTATTGATGTGTAACTTTGGTTTAGCGGAGTAGTAACTGGAGCATGTGATAAAAACTCAGGAACTAGATCAAGCTCTGCTGTGACACCAATAAATTATTGTAGTTGTGGTACCACATCCTTGAAAGTGCTAAGCAGTACCCTCAGAATCTGGCCTGCAGAAAGCACCTGTACAGGTGTTTAGCCATCTGTAAATGAGCATGGCTATTCATACTCCAACGAGAAGCTTGCTGTGTCATTTATGAATTCATCTCTGAGACGACTGGGACCAGTTCTCACTGCCTTTTTCCTTTTTTCCCCTATAAATTATGGTTTACTGTAGGAATGTTTTAGCCTTATTACTAAGGGAAATTGGTTGGGAAAGCTGAGAAACTTTAACACTGTGAGCCAGATTTTGGGGTCAGTGTTCTTGGAGGCTGAAGATATTCTTCCATTTATCTTTTTCAAAAAAAAATAGTTACTGTCTATCAGATTTCCATGTCCCTCTTCCACTTGGGCAGATTCCAACCACATAGGTGGCACAGGTCTTCTCTTGGATCTTGGGTAAATCTGCTTGTCTGTCTTTGTCTCTTTTAGGCAGCACATTCTTTCATGAAAGGAACCATTTTTACAGTACAGTATTTAGCACTGCAGAGCCTCAGTTGCTGGTGGATCCCACAAACCACAGTGTAGGTAACATCTGCCCACCCTGCAGAAAGCCCAACAAAAGCAGTTCCATAAGTAAGAAATTCTGTATTAAGGACCAAGGTTGGAATTACTGTACTTGTCTGAGTTCTAACCTTAGGACTTCAGTATCAGATCTGTGGGTACATAATTACTCTATCACTATTACTATAATGTTATTATAATTATATAATTATGTTATATATGTAATCTAATATATCACTAAAATAACATACTATACAAAATAATACATATGATATTGTTATTATTAATGCTGTCATTAATAGCATTATGCAGGTGTTTAATGTGATTAGAACTGTGCTAGAATTTTGATTTAGGTATGTGTTTTATGGATGCTTATACTTAAATCCAGCAAAACCCTCCTTAGTTGCAAGTTTTTAAGCATATTGACTCCCATGAAGCCCAGCAGGACTATATATACACATCTGAATTAATGTGTATGTGTTCCTACAGACTTTTCTGAGTGTCATTATAGATTTTTGTATCCAAAAACTGAGGAATCTGTTCAAAACCAGACTGTTACTGAATGAAGCTATCTGTTTAATAGATCAAGTCTCGGCATTCTGCAAGTCAAAAGCATTCACCGACCTGTCCTTTCCTGGTACATTAGATTAAACTGGTTTATGCATCAGGCTTTGAAGGGATGCAATTTTAAATGCATTAGTAAATTTAACTGTGAAGTGTGATTTAAAGAAGCCAAGCTGTTTCCTATTTTATATTTAACTCCAGCAATTTTTTTTTCAGAGTTAGTGAAATGAAATATGAGACAATCTCATGGAAGCTCTCGTAGAAGCCATGGTTTAATGAAACATGATGTAGCATTTCACATTTCTTTAACAATTAGAAATGCAGTAACACAATTTGTATAAATATTTATGCTCACATTTTTGTTTGGATTTTGCAGTTTTTGATTCTGCTTCATAAGCACCTGCTTTTCCCACTGATGTGTCAGTAATATAAAAAAGAGGTTTTTATAGAAATGTTTTAACTTCATGATAAATTACATTCATCATGTTGTTAGATGTTGGTGTGATAATATTAACCAGGATTATTTGTCACTTAGGCTTGAATCAATTTTAGGGACTTCCTGGAGAATGTGCTGCTCTTGAATCAGTGCCATATCTCCTCACCACCAAAGGGCAAAAACAAAACATGATCTGTTCAAGAAGTGGGCTCTCATTGCTGTGCTGTGACTGTGTGCAGTTAAAAATGTCTATTTAGAGGCAGCTTCAGTATTTACAGAAAATAGCTTTTCGTATCTACCCTCAGAAAATGAAAAACAACCAAAAAAGCCACTAAAATCCTAATAGTTTTTCTTAAATGAATTTGGCTGGCCATACAAGTTCAATAGTTTCAAAGTGTCTTTGAAGAGAGAGACCTAGGTTAAGTAAAAATCCTTGGATGAGAGTGGAACTATAGAAGGAAGAGTGAAACTTCTCTTTGAAATACTTCATCTTAAACTGCCTACCCTTGTTTCAGCTTGTTTTGTACCAGAAGTTTGTTGCTATTGCTGCTTTTGTTGTTCCTTTTGTGTAAGTGTAAGTATTGATACGTGCATGCTTTACTGAATAATAGCATGACCCACATCCTTTGGATTATCCTTTGGATTATTTGGATTGTGTTCCTTAAAAAGACTTTCAATCTTCATTCCTTTGAACTTCATTATCCCACAGGGACAGGGCACCACCGTACCAGAATTATACAGGTGGCATGACATTGAAATTTAGATTTGCGTTTCATAGCATCACTTTGAAAACTGAATCTGTGTTCAGGAGACTCATCTTCAAGTGGGGTTTAGACTATTTCCAGGTCAGCCTTCAGCAAAGAGCAAAGCCCTCTCCTGTACCCTTTGCAAGAATCCTACTTGTCTTCCCCTTTAGCACACAAATTCACAGCTATTTTGTGGAGAAGAAAAACCCAGGAAGGTGAGCACCGTTTCAGCCTGCATAGAACTAGTTACCAGGCTTTCTCTGGGGCAAGTCCCACTGTCTTTAATAGCAGCTAAAGGGTGATAATTTACAGTGATAATTTACTTAAAATTCTATCAGAAGATTCTCTCTTTAGTTAAGAATCCTATCCCTGTGTACCCTGTGTAATGTTTTACTTAGTAAAGCATCCCATTGACTCCGTTTGAGCTACTCAATATGAGATGACAGAATTGAGCAGCAAATGATCATTTTAGCAAGGAAAATGTGCTTTAAGATTTAAATATTAACAGTGAATACAGATCAATGTGATTTTACTGCTAGATAGTTATTTCAGCAAAGGGATTTTGGATTTGATAAGCCACGCTAGCTGACAAAACTTATGAGTTAAATACTAGAAAAAAAATCATGGAAAAAGAATAGTGTCAGACTTCTTAAAAATACTATTTCTTAGGAAAAATGCAAAGATAAATGGTGCAGTTTAATGTTTAGGATGTAATTGGAGGTTGCTTACTACCAACAGGACACTGAACAAGCTGGAATCAAAATTCATTTTTTCAGTGTAATTAAAATGATGCTATTAGAACATCTCATTTTCTCTCTGTTTTACTAGAAATAAATATAGAAAAATATATGCACAGTTTAGATATTTATATGTTTTTATTTCTTCCATCCATGCAATTAATTATGGATTTATACTGTAGTACTGTATTTCTCTGTGGCATAAAAACAAGTCTTCTTGGTCCAAATCTGTATAAATTTATAAGAAAGGATGGGGGGGAGGGGGGGTGTGGTCTAGGCACACTGTAATCCAGCTCATGGATTTTTATGGACATGGTCTGTGGAAAGTTCATGCAAATGTGAGACCACTTGCAAATGGTGAATTGGGAACTGCATGTGGTAGGAGTTGCAGCAATTTTGGAGACTTCCAAAGTTCAGTTCTTTTTTCACAATTGATGCAATTGTCAATCTGTGCATTAGAAATGCCTGTATAGGAAGAGAGCATCTAGATGTTCTACTGAAATGTGGGCTGTGCCAGCTGTTTGCTGCTTACTGTGTTACTGGATTTTTTTCCTCCAGATTTATGGAAAGGGGCAGTTTCTTTCACTGTTTCACTCCAATAAGTACTTTTTCCCTGTATTCCCATGAAGTAGAGTTATTCAGCACAAGCACAAGAAGAGAAGTCCACTGTGCCAAAGAATATCCAAGAATTCTAATAGTTACTAAGATGTCCTAACTTTTTGGGTTTTGCTCTAGCTTGTGGGAAATCCAATGTAAGAAAGCTCAGGGTTTTCAGAAACCATCCAGTTTTCTTTGCTTGTTCAAAACAGACAGGGCAAAAGTACAATCACAATTGTTCTTTAGCTGTTTATTTCCATCCTTTCCAGTGTTTACAGATATCTGGGTCTTTAGAGTGAACTCAATAAAAGTGTTGACCCAGTACTGAAGATGAACTCTGGGTTAAAGCAAAACATGCCACAAATAATTCCAACAAGATGCAGGTTATTATTTATTTTTGCTCTGTTAGTTAGTCCAGCATTTTCCAAACATCTATAAAAAGCTTGTTTTTATTTTGGTGAAAGTTCAGGCTTTTTAAGGCCACGTCATTTACCTTAGTTTGAGGCAATGGTCAATATCTCATCAAAATTGAAATATGTAGGATAATGTACTCATCTCTTTAATTCAGAATACTGTTTTGCTTTGACCCATGGGGCTTTTTTTACCTATGTATTTCTATGTTATTTTTAAGCATGCATTTGCTGGCTGCCTACACTGTTCCTTTACATACTAGCAGGGAGATACAAGCATGCATTGCCCATCACTGATTTGAAATAGTACATTTATCATGTCTATTATTCATATTTCTGCCTTGCAATACTGTTGCAAATATATTAAATACTGTTAAGACCTGCCTGCTTTAGCATCTGTGGAATATCATCACACCTCCAAGGCTAAGCCTGCAGCTAAAGTGTGTAAGAATTTATATGGCCATTCTTCCTCTTTCTCTGTAGCATTAGAGGGAGGAAAATAAAAGCAATAATGGAATGCATAACCTGCCTCCACACAAAATATAACTGGCCTATTTATGATTATGATTCACAGTTGGGTCACTAGAAATATAGTGTTCTGCAGGTTTATGCCTTTAGTGGTTATTTGTTAATGGAAACTCCTGCACACCCTTTCCTGCAAGTCTTTTTTGGTTTCAGGAGAAAATGTGTCCTTCAAACAAGTTATTTCTTTGAGGGGTTTTTTCTGAGAGTTAGTTTCGCTGTGTATTGACTACTCATAAAATTTTCTGTATTCATCTTGTCAGGATTCAATTCATTACTCCATTCATTATTCAATTTGTTGGGCCACGAGCATCTGAATAATTGAAAACTGCAGAAGTGTTATAAATTATAGTGTCTCCATGAAATCCCAGTTTATGACGTGACTTTAAGAAATCACTCTTTTGAAAGCTGGCATGTGAGGTCTCGTTTTTAAAGCCAAAGCTTATCAGGGTGGTGGTTTTTAATAGGTCCAATGCAGATCAATTAAAATTTCAGGTTATCTAAATTCATTCAATTATAGTCTTTTTAAAACAGTTTATCTGGTTTTGGTTTGTTGGACTTTTTTGGGTTATTTTTGGTTTAAAATTATTTATTATTGCCACAGTATTGCCATGGAGGCTAGCAACAGATAAAGAAAGACATTTATTTTGAGGTTAAATTCTATTTACAGCAGTTAAGCATCCCTTTTTTTTTTACCCTTGCACTAAATAGACTTAATACAGTTCCCTTGTATTAAAGACCAGATGCTTTTTGTGGTCTTTTACAGGTCAAAGATGTTCCTACACAGAAATATAAGCTGACATTTAGCTGTTATTTTAACTAAGTACAGTATGCCCTAGTCAAATGCAGTTTTAAATTTTATTTTTAGCTCCTGTGTTTTGATTTGGAATACTGTTATATTTCTGTTCTCTGGATAAATTATATTAAATGACAACATATTTATTTGGAGAGACCAACTATTTAATTTCTAAAAACAGAAATGCTTCATAGAATACATTAGTCTCTTGATTATTGTGCTGCAAGGCTTGGTAATAGTGAGACAACAGGGAATGTTCACTGTAGTCTCTGCTGTGCTTGTAACTAAATACCCAAATATATATGTAATCACTTATTAGATCTCTGTGCAATATTTTCAGTGAAAGTGAAACTAGAAGGGAGTTTCAGACCTCCCAGACTCACATATCCATGTGGTAGTAAAAGGATAGATTTGTTACTACTTGTTTCTGAAACCCTTGTGGTCATCTTGGTGGCATTTATGTTCAGATATTCAGTTCATGGTTCCAAGAGATTGCAGAGAATGTTATCAGTGTTGTTGAATTTGGAGAAATACTTAAAAAAATGTGAGAGAATCAGATAGGACGACCACATGGTCTCTGTCTGCTGGACACCCAACTTCAGCTCCTCCATTTTTCCTGCATTATTTAGGGGTGGTGGCACAGCACCTTAGAGGTATTCCTGAATAGCCATATCCCAGAGACTGATTCCTGATGTTACCCTTTGTATTGAATATGTGGAAGGAGAAGACGAAGGGTGATCTGGTGAGGATTTGGAGGGGGAGCTTGGGCATAGGCTGTTGCAGTAGGAAAGGGATCAGAAGCCTCATATGATAACCAGTTCCCTGGTATGAGATCTGGCGTGTAGCTGAAGGAGGTGATGCCTTCTGGAAGGAATGGCATGGCTGTTCAAAGCCACTAGAAGGCAGTGGCTGATAAGGAGGGGTATCTCAATAATGGAAAAGGAATGGAGAGATAAGGGGTTTCAGGGTCTCTGGAGGTGTAGACAGTTGCTGTGATGGGGGTAAAGCAAGCATCTGCACACTGTGGAGATGGGGAGTGCAGGTTCAATCAAAAATGGAGGAAGATCAGAGAAAGGAGTTTGATGAGCAGGAGAGAGGTTATAAGGATTAGCAGTGAAGTGTGTAACATCCTACTTGCTTGTCCTGTTACTGACAATCTTATTTCTCAGTCATTATTTAATGGGCAGTTTATCTGAGTAGGAAGCAAGATGGATTAGGTATAGGAAGCAAAGTGATTAAAGATGCAGGATAAAAAACTGCTTTAGGAAATCTTCTACCCACTTGTGGGGTTTTTTCATATCAAACCAGGTAGCATCTATTTAATGACATTTGTGAATAAAATAAGGGCTTTAATCTTTGAGTCTTTGAGGTACAGCAAACTGTTCCATTATTAAGCTATTGCATATCCCATTCCACGTGGACAAAGTCTATCTTGGACCTGCAAATAAATAGCTTTTTATTTATGCTTTATGGGGTGAACATAACTGTTTTTGCTGTGGAAACACATTCTCATCCTTAGTAGTGGGGGAGCATTTGTGCCACAATACTCCTCAGACCATAGAATCATGTTAAATAAAGACATATTTAGCTTGCTATTGGAAAACGTTTGCTGCAGGAAGATATAAAAGCTACATAGATATTTTTATCAAACTTTTGCATAAATAGTGTATCCATAACTCGATCTAGTGACATAAATATTAGCAGCTTGTTTCTGTTTCACCTGCTGTAGAACCACTGCTGTCCTACAGCAATAACCAGCAAGGGAATAGAGCTATTTGCTGCTGTCATAAATAAGACAGGATGTCACAGCTGTTTTCATTTGACTGAGCAGTAATGGAGTTAATTATACTTCCAGTATCTTTGGTTTTGATCTGTATTTCCAAAGTCATCTAAGCTTCTTGAACTCTTGCAATTTTCTTAACCCTTTTTCTGCTCACTTCACTCAGACATTGTCTTTAAATTGTAGGGGAATTGTTATTATTCCTTCTAGTAGTTATCTATGCTTCTCTTATTACTTAAGTTAGATCATTATTCCAAACCCTCTATAAAAATCAAATATATTTCTTTGTACTGAGCAATGCAATGGAAGGATGGAAAGCATGATCCTTCTTGGAGACCAGACCCACAGATTTAGTCTTATTGGAAAATAATTTTTTCATCTCCAGCAAATCAGAAAACTTGTTTTAAGATGAAGAACAACATAATAATGCTACATGTTGAACAAATCAACCATATTGCAAAAAGACACCAGGCAATTAGAGAAGTCAGAAGGCCAGCCAGACTTGAACAAACATGGAGAAAATAATTCATATTTAGGAAGACTGGTCCATAAAGCTGCTGCACAGCAGCACCTTAGGCAGAATATACTGCAAGAAGGTCTCTGCATTGTTGCCTGTTATTAGCTTTTTCAGTTACTTGCATTCTTGTTTGGTGTTTCTCTCTTTAAAAAAAAAATTAACATGTACAGTAGCAAATTTAATGCTTAGACATAAATACGACTGCTAATACACACTTAAAAATACAAAGTTACTTGAAATCTACCATGAGAAAACCCACTGTCAGTGATATGTGCCAGCACAAAATGTCTGTGATAACGAAGTTTGCTCTTAGTGTATTTACCTAGCTCTCAAATCCAATTGCCAAACTGTTTTTATAGCATTACAAGACTAAAAATTGCATACTGTTTTGTCCTATTGTCTATTAAAAAACAAAAAGGAATAATTCACAGTGCAGAAGGATGAGGACAGACAGACAGCTTCCTAGAAGTCCTGCCAAAATTTCCTGCCACAACACAAAAAAATCACAATGTGCAAGAGTGATACTTCCCATGTGCAATGCATATGCAAACTGTCCTCTTTCCCAGGCCAGCCCAGCCGACCCTTTGAAGGTACTGCTCAAAACAGCATTTGTTGAGATGTTATGTATCTGACTGGAGTTCTTGAAGATAAGGACTGGCAGCGAGACTAGCACATATCACAGAATCACAGAATATCAAGGGTTGGAAGGGTCCTCAAGAGATCATCTAGTCCAATCCCTCTGCCAGAGCAGGAACACCTAGACCAGGTCACACAGGAAGGCATCCGGGTGAGTTCTGAGTGTCTTCAGAGAAGGAGACTCCACACCCCCTCTTGGAAGCCTGCTCCAGTGTTCTGTCACCCTCATTACGAACAAGTTTTTTCTTACATTTCTGTGGAACCTCCTGTGTTCCACTTTGCACACATTGCCTCTTGTCCTATCATTGTAGGTCACTGAAAAGAGCCTGGCTCCATCCTCCTGACACTCATTCACCCTTTACATATTTATAAACATGAATTAGGTCACCCCTCAGTCTCCTCTTCTGCAAGCTAAAGAGACTCAGCTCCCTCAGACATTCCTCATAAGGAAGATGCCCAAATCCCTTCATCCTCTTCATGGCTCTGTGCTGCACTCTCTCAAGCAGTTCCCTGTCCTGCTTGAACAGAGGGCCCCAGAACTGAACACAATACTCCAGATGCAGTCTCACCAGGGCAGAGTAGAGGGGGAGGAGAACCTCTCTTGACCTACTGACTACACCCCTTCTAATATTCCCCAGGAGGGGGAAAATTGAGAACTATTTCAAAACTCCTGCTTCAGAACAGAGACTGGGAAGTCAAACTTTCCATTTTCAGCTGCCAAAACCTCCAATCACAATCCTGCCTGCCCTGCACATCTCACTCTAACATTATGGCTACATATGATCATGGATACTTTGCCAGTTAGTGTAAATTCTAGGATGGTGAGAAGTCACATATGCTTTACTGAAAGACAGGGAGAAAGTTGGGTCATAGTTTGTTGGTTTTTTTTTTTTTGTACAGCCAGGTAAAATTTAAATTCCTGATTATATTGTGAAGTGTATAAAAATCTCTCCTCTCAGTAACAGATTTAGCCAAGCTACAGCTTTTGCTACAGAAGGTCAAATCTTTCACTCTGAAGTCTTTCAGACTCTGAATCCAGTTTGCATATTGAGCTCTCAGAACTATTTTCAACTAACAAGGGCATCTGAGCATGAAGAACACATTTCTTGATGCCTTTAGTTACAAATTGGCACACAGATGGGTTGCAGTAGCATGATAGGGAGGGGGCTCACATCTTAAATCCGCTCTGTTTATTACCCAGGAAGTTTTGATCAAGTTTATGGTGTTAAAGACTCCAACATATCAACTCCATTGAAGAACAGGACAAGCTATTGTAAATATGAACCATCAAAGCATTGGCCATTTCAATGAAATGAAGCAAATCAATTGTTTTCTGTAAAGGTGCCTTTCACATCTCCTTTTTCATGTTCTGAGATCCCTTATCAAGTTCAGCATTATTAAATGTTGGACGATGGACTGCAAGAGTAATTTTTTAGGACTTTTAAAGGGTCACTTTGCTGCTAACATGCTTGTCTTTGCATGTATTTTAATTGAGCCTTAATCCAGCAAAGTATTTCAGGACTTAAGGAAAATAAAAGATGTTCAAATGCTTTTGTAAGATGGGATTAATATTTCCAACAAAATGCACCCTTTCTAATGATGTGGTTAGTATTCTTACTAACCACTTACTACTTATTCTGCTAGAAAAAAACACTTTGTAAGAAAAGCATCCCCTAGTACTGGGGGAATGTGTGTTCTCTTAGTTACCTTTGTTGATGGCTACATCTTTGGATCAGTGAGACCTTTTCCTTTTTTGAGATGCTGTAGAAACACTGTGCTCATGTACTCCACATCAAGGCAGTACTGTCTGCATGTGCAAATGGTGGAGGATATGCCATTTCTTCTCTGCCCTTTCTCCATTCAGGATAGAGGAATTAAAAAAGTTTTGTTGAATGTGTGTGTAGTTTTTTGTCTTCCTGATTTTCACACATTTCAACACAAGAAATTTCCAGTAAGATTTCATAATTCCTTAACCTTAAGAATCTCAAAGCACATGCTTAAATTTAAGTGGAAGATTAAATAGACTAGAGTTAATGCTTCCATCCAATGCTTGTACTTGAAGGTGCCTGACATTACTTTGACATGCCAAAGCACTGAAGTGCCAAGTTTCAAAAAGCCAAGAGGCTAGAATGAGAATTCTTCCACTAAAAGCTGAATTTTGCTCTCCAAAATGACAATACTTGATCTCCGTTGTGCCCTATATTGACCTCTATACTTTCCAACACCAGTGACAGGTTTAAGATATGATATTTAGGATAATGGAGAGATAAAAAAATTTTATTTGTACCTCTGCAAAGATGATTTCTATCTTTCTAATGGGCCAAATAGAAGTTGCACCTGGCCCAAGATTATCCAAAGTCATAACAGCTAAAAACTAAAGCTTGAAACTAAACTAATTAAAACTAAGATATTCATTTAAACACAGAAATTACTTCAGGTCACTTTAAGCCATCATTTAAAAGAGGAATTTTTTCTTTACCAATCACAGAATATCAGGGAATGGAAGGGACCTTGAAAGATGATCTAGACCAATCCCCCCGCCAGAGCAGGAACACCTAGATCAGGTCACACAGGAATGCATCCAGGTGGGTTTTGAATGTCTCCAGAGAAGGAGACTCCACAACCTCTCTGGGAAGCCTGTTCTAGTGTTCTGTCATCCTCACTGTGAAAAAGTTTTTTCTCATATTTCTGTGGAACCTCCTGTGTTCCACCTTGCACCTTTTGACCCTTTCCATTTCAATGGATATTACTGAGAAGAGCCTGGCTTCATCCTCCTGACACTCATTCACATAAACTTGAATAAGGACACCCCTCAGTCTCCCCAAAGCTGAAGAGACCCAGCTCTTTCAGCCTTTCTTTAGAAGGGAGATGCTCCAATCCCATCAGCATCTTTGTGGCTCTGTGATGAACTCTCTCAAGCAGTTCCCTGTCCTTCTTGAACTGAGGGCTCCAGAACTGGACACAATATTCCAGATATGATCTCACCAGGGCAGAGCAGAGGGGGAGGAGAACCTCTTTTCACCCACTGACCACGTTCCCTTCTAATACACCCGAGGATGTCATTGATCTTCTTTGCCACAAGGGGCCATTGCTGGCTCATGGTCATCCTGTTGTCTACAAGGACCCCCAGGTCCCTTTCCCCCACACTGCTCTCTAACAGCTCAGTCCAATATAAAATTGAATCTGTAAGGTGGGGTTTTTTTTGGACAGAACACATATAATAGCATGCATGTCCACTTTCCAAAGCATACATTAAAACAGAGCCCACTGTAAATTGTTTGATTGCTTTACTTTCTTATCAGATTCAGCTCTATGGAACAACAGTATAAATTTGGTAAAAGAGGAGTCCTGCCTTGTGCCTCAGTCTCTAGGTGACTGAATATTTAGAATTTTTCCACTTCCATGTGAGCCTAATCTTGCTCTCTGAACTGATCATCCTGTCAACTTGGGTGTCAGGTAAGCAGAGTCTAATTTTCCTCTCTCTCTTTTTCTTTTTAGTTTTTTTTTAATCAAAAACATCTTTGAAAGAGCAAATTCCTTTCCACGTTGTTTTAAATCGTATATTGGAATAGTGAATATTTTTCTAAGAGGTAACAGTAAATCTATTCTGTGATAAATGTGAATCTAATTTTTCCTATAAATTAAAGTTTCAAAAATTATGAATGCTTTCTTGCTGAACACTGATATCCTCTTATTCTTCCCCCACATTTTTTCTTTCTCTTTACAACTCCCTAAATTATAGGGGAATTAAAAGTCCATTAGATAGTATACATTAACATATGCTATTATGGTTCTAGCCAGCCAGCGTGAGCAGAAACTTCTTTCTGATATGATTTTCCATTACTATTCTTTGAAGGCAAAACATAATTTCTTTAAATATAGAATCATAAAATGCGTCAAGTTGGAAAGGGCCTTCAAAGGCCATCTAGTTCAATCCCCCCTGCAATGAGCAGGGATACCCTGCATTAGACCAGGTTGCTCAGAGACACAACAAGCCTTGCCTTGAATATCTTCAGTGATGGGGTCTCCATGACTTCTCTGGGCAATGTGTTCCAACACCTCACCACCCTCATGGGGAAAGGGCTCCAGCACTTGGATCATCCTCAAGTCCTTCTCTGGACCCACTCAAACAGGTCCATGTCCTTCCATTTTTCCCTCCAATCTGCCTTTCAACAGGTTCCATGTACCCCTCTTTCTCTCACCTCCTGCCTCTACCACACTCACCACCACGTTTCCTCCCAAACATAAAGCAGGTGGGCTCCGTTGGAGACTCCTTCCTCCCCCAGCTGTTCCCTCTTTGCCTCCTCTACCCACTCTCCTATTTAACACCAGCAGGGAAGAACAGCAGCCACCATTTGCCCCTACCATGGGGTCTGAGGGATGCCCTTTCTGGTGTCACCACTTCAGGACAGCACTGGTGAGTAGCACATCCCAAGGGGATGTGGTGGGAGGAGAAAGGCCGGGGGGCCTGCTGGCCCCCCAGCCTGGTTAGGCAGAGGGAGGGGTGTCTAGGACATTTGATAGTTGCCTCTGTCTCATTCATGGTTGCTGCCTGAGCCTCTCTATGTGCTGTAGGATGTCTTTGTCTCTGGCAGAAGTTCCCACTTTGCCTTCTCTGTTCACTCTTCCATTTCCCAGCCCTGTAGCTGCAAGTAGTCCCCCTATGGGGTCCACGGTGTGCTCTTCTTAATGTCATCACTGTAGGACAGAACTGGTGAGTTGTGCAAACCAAAGGGACACAGTGGGAGAAAAAATGCTGGAGTGTTTCTGGCCCCCTGGATAGGTAGGTTGGGGGAGGGTTGGTAGTCACCTCGCCATCACTCATGGATGCTGGCTGGGGGTCTTTCTTTGGGGCAGAAGCACCTCAGAATCTTGCTCTAATTTTTCATATATATCTTGCTATCATTTTTTAAAGTTAAGTAATAAACTTCTAAGCTATGGGATATAGCCTAAAAGAGGTAAGAAAATACTTATTTGTGAAATATTCTCCAATAAATTGATGGGCTGATAAAAAACCTGGTTCTTCCCATGCAGCATCAGGTGTTTTCCAGGCTGTGATGAAGAAGCCTTCTATACAAGTCTGTAGAATACCCTCTCCCAAAGAAATCTGACTCCATTTTTAAGGTACATATATTTGCTACAAGCTGTCAATCAAAACCTGCATTTTTTTAATAGTACCTTGTTTTTACTTCATCTGACCTTGAGTCTGTTAGATAAGCATCTAGGAGGAAGTGGCCACAGCTTGTGTGTTTTTATGTCTTTGACCAAGTTAGTTACCTTTGCTGTACCCTAATGTCACAATTTAACTTGATGTCATAATGCTTCTCGAGCTCATGTGATGGAAATCAGATATAATTAAAAGCATAGGATCATAGAATGGCCCGGGTTGGAAGGAACCTTGGAGATCATCTAGTTCCAATCCCCCTGCCATAGACAGGGACACCTTCCACTAGATCAGGCTGTTCAGTGCCTTGTCCAGCCTGGCCTTGAACATCTCCAGAGAGGGGGCATCCACAACCTCTCTGGGCGACCTGTTCCAATGTTTCACCACCCTCACTGTAAAAAATTTTTCTTATATCAAGCCTGAATCTATCCCTTTCCAATTTACATCCATTATTTCTAGTCCTCCCATCGCTTATCTTATTAAAAAGTCCTACCCCTGGCTACTATTTTACTTAAAATAGTAAATGTGTTTGGAGAGGCTTTGTGAAGTTTGTAATATGTTTAATTGGAAAGTTCTTCAGCTGTGTAAAGTATTCCTACATTTTGTACCAGTTTGAAAGATCTTTTCATTGTACTACCACAGATATAGTGGGAAATACCTAATAGCCAAATAAATTTACTTACATTGCCTATTCTTCTATCACTGCTAGCAGATTATAGCTGTGGCCAGGGAAGAAACCATCTGAATACAGACATGGATGGTTTTAAATAAAATGTGAAGTTAAAGAAAATTCTGGATAAATGTCATCAAGATCCATCATACCAAGGTGTCTGAGAGGCTAAAGGGCATACTGTGAGCTAGATGATGGGCTCCTGAGGTGAGGTACACATGCTTGGTGACAGCCAGATGAGCCATCTGTGAAGAAGTGGGTTTTTGTCACTCTCAAGGAAGGGAGTGATTGCTCTCCTGGTATCTTTAATTCCAACTCTGCCTTTTTCTTCCAGTGAACCTCTACCTGCTTCTGTTTTTGCCCAAGTCCTCACATGCTTCCTAATCTCTGCCTACCAGTAGTTCTGTGAGCATCCACTCCTCCAGCTTTTTCCAGACATCCAGTGTTGTGGGGTCCTGAGCAGAGGATGAAGTGTTGGTTTTTTCCCCTCAGAGTACAGCTGTGATTTACAACCCTTCTTTTTCTAGCAACCATAAAAGGAAAACATATTTAAAATCACTCTTTCAATGTGAATTGAAACTTAATAAATGGAAGAGAGGGAATATTTATAGCTGTTATTTATATTTTGGGATAAATAAAGCCTTTTCTTGAAAAATACATTATTGGCCCCCAATTCCTTTCTTTTTTTTTTTCCCCCTTGCAACACATACATTAAGCAGTCCTAAGTGGATAATGGGAAAGAACAATATTAAGGATAACAATAGGTTACAGAAACAACTAGGTAGGGAATAACATGACAGGTAATCCAGCCATAAATTTATAGGCATGCTGCTCTCTCCTCAGGAGCCCTGTGAGACACAAGGCCAAAGGCCAAACACATTCCCAAGGATTGTCTACTGAGTCACATGCCTGCAGACTGCATGTTATTATTAGAACTGTAAAATGTTATTGCTGATTTTTATACATCACACTCTGTGGTTAATTTAAAAAAATGATTAG
>VZTY01008608.1:6569-29069 GCA_013400935.1 Turnix velox | reverse complement strand
GACTAAGTATATCTGTGTTTACTTTGGTGGAGGCTGCTAAGAAAAAGATCCTTTCTGGATTGTCTGAGTTGCTAGACAAGAGCCATGTAATTTCAGAATGACCTTGGTGTTAGGACACATTGGTATTTTAGGCAATGTTCTTTTAATTTTTGCAAATTTGTAACATTAGTTATGGTTCAGTACCAGTATCAAGATCATTAGTATTAAGTCAAATACTTTTGGATTCACAGGGCAGTAATTGGGGTGGATTTTTCAACTATTTATCAGTAAGTTTTATTTCTAATTTGACATCACCTCTGAGTCCTTTGGCCAAATTTCATCTTCACTAAAAGCAGAAACATTCACTGTTCTTAACTTCTTCCCCTCATCCATGGAACCTGTGCCTGTGTCCTCCATGATTTCACTGACTTAAAAAGCCAGTCTCCTGGAAAAGTTGCCATTTCCATGAAAGTTGTTCAGGTGGCACAGAAATTACATGGGCTACACCTGAACAACTGAACTTTGCACCTGGTCTTGAAAATATTTCATCTGGCTGTTCCCAAAAGAGAACACAGTCACAGGATAAATGTTAAGGGTTAGTTAGGGAACAGAACTGAAAGATGGTAGCCTAGCAAAAAAAAAAAAGACACCAAAAAAACCCCCACTTTGTCCCAAACAGAGAAAAGTAACTATTGGCCATCAGTTGTTTCCAACTCATTTATTAAGAGCAATTCACACAGGAGTTTTTAAGTAGTGGCCATCAACCAAAAAAGCTTAACAGATTATATTGGAATAAAGTTAGCTCAGATTCAATATAAAATTATTTTACAGTTTCTGTAGCAGCATCTTACTTTCATGAACTTTCTGTTCCTTCCACATATATAACAAAAAACTTCTGAGACTGGAAAGCTGTATAAAGCAAGAAAAATAACTCAAAACATGATGGGGAGGATGGAGCTTTTCTAGTTTCGTTGATTGCCGAAGAGAAAAGAGAGAACCCATTAGAAATGCCTTCCTATTCTTTAATTCTTTCCCTCCCCCCACCCAGCCCCTCAACCCAACCAAGGCTATTACACACATGAAGACACACATCTTCAATCATTTCATATCCTCCCTAGCACTCTACAAGCCATACTTCAGCCTCCTGCCTTTCAGTACCATATATAAACTGCACACATATTCCCTCAGGACAGTGCAAAACTCTGTTTCCTCTCTCAAGAAGAATCACATGTAGCAGCTGGATGCTACAAGCTGCAGGCAGAGTCAAGGTCATGCATGTGTCCTCAGTACCCACTTTCTTTTGTTCTCCACTGATAATTCTCCATCTGGGCTTTGTTGAGTATTACAGTGGTGGCTACTCTCCAGCAGAGTGGAGTTCTGATTTGGAGAACTTTCCAGGGGGAAAGGAAATTTATATGTTTTTCTCTAATTCAAATTTTATGTTCATTTTACTCTTTTACAATGACTGATTTTTCTTCTGATCTGAATAACTACACATATTACACAGTTCTAAGTAAAAAGAATCTCTTGCTTGCTTCCTATCATGTCTAGTGTGCCTTATATTATACTACTTCAAAGATTATTCTGGAAGCCATATATTCAAAGGATGTATAAAGTTAATATACTCCTGATTGTATTTTGTGAGCTAAACTAGTTCTAATGAATCTTGTGGGCAAATGACACCCTCTTAAGTTAGGTCCTGGGTAAGTGTCTTTGTCAAATACTACTAATAGACCTTATTTCAGTAATTTGTCATAGCACTGTGAAATAGGTTATATTGGCCTTTTAATAGCAAGATTTGGCTGTAGCACTGTTCCATTAGATCTGAAGTAAAATGTGATAGCTTATTTCCCAAAGACTATAGGAAAATGTAGGGTTTAGTGCTTCCTAGGATGTAAGGGTATTCTCCCTGCTCAGTAACCTAAGCAGGCTATTTTTTTACATCAAACAAGGCTAGTTTTGTGAATGTATCTGGTAAAAAGTGAATGTTGGAGAAGTTTTTATGTGAAATCTGTTCAGAAAAAGGATGGGAGAGGGAAACAAGGACCTGGTTTATGAAATTAGCATACAGATATTGAGATGGTCTGATGAACAACCAAGGAAAAGTAAGGAACTCTCAATTTTTGTCAAAGGACTTCAGCTGTTTCAAACTTAGGATGCAGGTTTTTTGAAGTGACTGCTGTTACGTGTTGTTAGGTCAGAAGCATAGGGTAAAGAGAGGCCTCAGGTACTTTGGAGTCATATTCAAGCTCTGAAGTGCTCGTCAGAGCCATTTTGCTGTCATTACTGAGAAATGTATGGGGAGAGACCAGAAATGGTTTCTAGCTATAGTTGCATGGCACTGAAGTTGTGTCACTAGAGAAAAATTACTTTTCTATACGTATTCTATACGTACTTTTCTATACGTGATTATTCTATACGTAAGAAGCCCTCACATTCACTTGAAAGCCTTCTTTCATAGAAGACCATCAAGTTCTAACTCCCCTGCCATAGGCAGGGACACCTCCCACTAGACCAGGTTGTTCATTGTCTTGTCCAGCCTGACTTTAAACACCTCCAGAGAGGGGGCATCCACAACCTCTCTGGGCAACCTGTTCCAGTGTCTCACCACCCTCACAGTAAAGAATTTCTTTCTCATATCTAGTCTGAATCTACCCCCTTCTAATTTTAATCCATTACTCCTAGTCCTGCCATCACATATCCTATTAAAAAGTCCTATCCCAGCCTTTTTGTAAGCCCCCTTCAGGTATTGAGAAGCTAAGTGTGTTCCCTGAGTGTGTGAGAAAGGGTGGTAAACCTACCAAAGACTTCAACAAGATATTTCTAAACAAAATTTTTAATTAAAAAAACCCCCACAGTTATCTATATTTATCAATTTTTCAATTTTAGGCTATGATCCCTTTTATGAAAGAATTGTTTGCTTGCATTTTCACATGTGTTAAAGTAAAACAGAGGTGATCTCTCTATGATCATATAGAATAAGCAGAAGAATCAGGAGAAAGCTTGACATCCAAGTAGCCTCAACAGTTGGTAAACTATAGCTGTCAGATTTTGAGTCCTTTCTAAAATTTCTTTCTCTGTCAAATGGAAGTAAAGGACATTGACCTGAAACATAACACAAGACTTTGTTCTATTCTCTTAAGTGGTAAATATGTAATAGTAACTTGCTATTATCTGAGCAAAATTTTGAGGCTATTTCACATAAGATGCAAGGACTTGCATCCTCTTGCTTGCAGTGGAAGGACTAAAAAATTATGACCATTGATACTACTGTCCTCTAAATTGATGTTTATGTGAAAGTCATCAATTTTTATATTTTTCTCTATTTAAAAGCCTCTAATATCTCATTTTCCTTGAGATGAATACAAACTTAGGCAAGAATTTAACCCAGATGGAACACATTTTAGAAATGTCCAGAAATAATAAGGAATGGCTAGTAGGGGAGACAAATTTCTTCAGAATAAATAATAATCATGGGCAAAATTGGCTTCTACCATACTGTTTATTTAGAAATAATCAAATCTTCTTTCTTTAAAAAAGATGCTATCATGCTCTATTTTTTTTTCTGCTGTTATTTTTGTAAGCATGAAAATAAATCATGATTTTGCAAACCAAACAATTGTATGGAATCAAAGATAGTGCATTCTTTATGAGTATGTAGGCCATGAGTTGTCTCAACACAACAAGACATAAAAACTCCAGCCAAAGAATAAGATTTAGAGAATCCAAAGTGATACAGGAAGACATTTGCATACCAGATGCATACCAGATAATAAGCTTCATAAACTTTAACCAAGTCAGCTCCCAGAAATAGTTTACTATCTCATCCTTATGTTGATACTAATTTATATTTGAGAAGCTACCAGATTTGCCTCATCCTCCCCACAGAGTCTGATTTAAAATTCAAGATTTTAAAAGTAATATCTATTGCCATTAGGATAAAATGCTGGATAGTGGTATCTCCTGGATACTGTATTCTTAAGAATATGCTTCATGCCTCATTTACCAGAAATGTAGTGAGATTTTCCTGAGCCAACATTCAAAGAATAACTTGACATTTTTCATAATGGGATGCCATTTAATTCCTTTGCTACCCTGAACTGCTATTCTGAATTACTTTTTTGTTTGTTTGTTTACCATCTAAAGCACAAATAGAATGTTTGTGCACTGAATATAAAGTGCATGTGTAAGGAGATATTAGCTTGACTAAGATAAAAATATGCCATATTATGTTTAACTGTAAACCAAAGTTAAGCCGAGCAATGTCATGTGCAATGATAACTGACTGCAAATATACACATAAAAGGTCTGGTGGCAACTGCCTGGTCTCATTGTGGAGTGGGACAAATTCTAATTAGCCAGAAACTGGAAGTTTCCGCCCATTACCTGGTGAGAGCTGGCTTGGGGAAAACTCTTTATTGCTGAAAACTCCCAGGGAAAGCAGAAGGAAAGGACAGTTATGGTACATGGAACCAGAGAGGTGGCTAGTAGCCAACATGGGGTTGATTCCTACTTGGCTGTCATTTCTCAGCTCTATATGGTCAACTCAGTTGATAAAGCATGCTCTTCTACACCTTATACATTAGGCCACTTCAGCCTCATTCAAGATGAGAAGACTCCAGGGAGACCTTATAGTGACACCCCAGTTCCTGAAGGGACCTACAGGAAAGCTGAGGAGGGACTGATTTTACAAGGCCATGTAGCAACAGGATGAGGCAATGTTTTTAAAATAGAGCAGGGTAGATTTAGATTGGACATTAGAAGGACGTTCTTCACCATGAGGGTGATGAGGCACAGGAACGGGTTGCCCAGAGAGATGGGGGAGGTCCCACTCTTGGAGACGTTCAAGGCCAGGCTTGATGAGGCTCTGAACAACCTGACCTAGTGCAGGATGTCCCTGCTCACTGCAGGGGGATGGACTAGATGACCCTTGAAGGTCCTTTCCAACTCTATGATTCTATGATTTTATTCATGTCAAACCTGAATAACTCAAGCTCGGGACTACATTTCCTGTGAACACAGAGATCACAGAGACCACAGTTCAGGAACTGAAATGAGATTGAAAAAATTTCTCCATGGCCAGGTGAACTGGAAAGCAGCAAATCCCACTCCAGAAGGCAAACATAGAGTAAACAAGGATGAACACTGTGAACAAAAGAAAGAGCTGGAGTTAATTCAGCTTCACAGCAGGCTGTGGATCTGAACTAAAAATATCTCCCTCAAATGCAAACAAAGAAAAATGATGGGCATGACTGACAGCCTTTTGAAATAGAAGTGTTGCTATAATTAAGCAATAATGTATGAGTGAGTGTACATTATGACAAATTGGAAGCTTGGTTGATTAGACTGAGCATATAAGCTGTCAGTATAATTATCACATTTTAATCAATTTTCTCCATTTTTTATAACAGTATTGTCTTCAGCCTCATTTGGTGCTTATTAGATTGATATTCCAAGAGGAATTGTACAACATAAAACATGTCCTTTAACAGGATGAACTTCAGATAAGGCTTTAGTTATGTCTAAAAGCATTTATACTCGTGGCTGTTGTGCCTCAGCTTTTTGCCACATCTTATGTGTCAAACACTGTTGGTTTAGAGCTTTCTCTATAGCATATTGCAAACTGAAATGTACTTTATTTCACTAAGTACTTACATACCATGTATTTTTTTGCTGTCATAGGAAAAACATACCACATTATTACAGCTGAATAATGAATTTCTGAGACGTGTTGCAATGATTAACAAGATGCTGAGTCAATCAGTGCAAAAGAATTTGCAACTGAGGTGAAATGTATGTAATTTTTTTAAACAAGCGAATAATCTTTGCTAACTCACATGAAACAAGAGCATTTTAACCCAATTGAAAAGCTTTAATTTTGTACCAGTTACCTTTTTAAAATGAAACCACTGGAGGAGCAGCACTCCCCTGAAATTGTAGCAGAAGAAAAAAAACACCCCAGGTTCTTAACACAGTCATGCTTTTACCATCTTACCCTATCTCAGATTAGATCTGAGCAGCTCTTCACTGCTGTTGAAATAAGAAGGTGGAAGATGGCCTGTGTATTGAAACACGGGTATGGGAAACAAAATTCAGCATTTCTGCCTGCTGTTTGCTTCTTGGCCTTGGGCAAGATGCTTATCTGCTCCTCAGATCAGTGGCCCATTGGGAAAAAGAGAAACAAATGCTCTGCAGGGATTATTGGAAAATTAACGTGCTCTAGGTCTCAGTTTACTGCTGTTAAAATTCACATCATCCAGCTTACACCAGCTGCCATAAAGAGAGAGAAGTGTAGGATTTATGTGGCTTTCCTGGTCAATGGTAAATTTCCTTATTGAGGTTACCTATCAGAGTAGAGTCAACAGTACAATTGGTATTGAGGAATTGCACTGAGCTAATCACAGCAATAGAAAGGTCTTAATTATTCTAAGATTACTTAAAATTATTCAATAGCAATGTTTTAAATTACCTCTCAATGAAGTTTGGAAAAAAAAATACTTGAGAAGAAATTCCAGGCAAAACAAGTATCTTCTAGAAATTCTTCTTTCCTTGTTCCCTACAGGATTTACTCACTAAATTGTGAGCATTATCATTTCTCAAGGTACCTTGTGATACTAAGAGTGGAAGCTGAGATACTCAAGTTCTCATTAGATGATTAATTTTAGAATTAGAAAACTGCCAAACAGTCCTTCTTAGATACTTGGTACACCTTGCTTTGTCTGTGTTTCCTATACTGGGCCTTCTACAAACCTTTTATGAAGTTGATGGTAGAAACTTTCTCCAAAATTCTCAGGCTGAATTTAAAGACTATTTTCTGAAAATTATTTTCAATTCAGAAATGCAGTGAACCAGGTTAGTTTACTTTCCCTTTTGTTTTACACCATTGTGAATTCCATAGCATTAATTTATCCTTCAGGGTCTGATAACATCAGATCTGCATCCATTGTCATCCAAGTGATGATGTGTAGAAATTATAACTTATTATTATTATTTCTTATAACTTATTGTTACTATGTTGATATTATATAGAAATTATAATAAGGTTACATAGAAATTATAATAAGGTTACATTTCTTCAATACCTAATTGCTTTTCAACAGAACAGTCTGCTAAGCACTTTTCTTCCATTACTCAGCACTCAGGCCTGCTGGAAAAGCCTGAAATATTTTTCTGTTCTTTAAAAAAGCAAAATTCTTTTGTTAATTTAGACATCAGAGAGATGGCAACTTTCAGCATGAGTTAGTAACTTTTTTGGGGGTATTTCTTTCACATAGTCAACTTCTGTTCTCAAGATTGTTTATAATGCTTACTATAATGATTCTATTTTCAATTCTTCTGCACTTGGTAAATTTTATCAGCTTTCCAACCTAGAAAGCAATTGTTTTGCCCTTGCTAAAAACTCCAGAGAGCTCTTCAGAAGAGTTTAACATCTTCATACTTTGACATCAGTGGCTGAAATTTGGCAAGAACTGGCCTTTATGCAAAGAGTATGCTTGTGTCATTCAAACAAACCTTTCAAAACAAAACCAAGGCAACCCTTTTAATACACAGTGAAGATTTTTAAAAATTAACAGCAAAGCCCTCTGGTGATGCAGCCATTCTGAACAAGACTGGATAAAAAAACAAGCAACATTTACTCAGTTGCATCTTATGGTTGCTGAGGAGAAGTTTAGTTCTGGCACTGACATATTTTTATCAGTTTTAATAGAGTCTTCATTTATTTAGAACATATGAAAATTAGCATTTTAAACTTTTTCAAGAGACTTGCTCTCTTTACTTCCAGTTTATTTGGGAGCTTATCTTAAGCTGATAAGTTTCCTTGAACCTCAAATGTGACTGAAACCTTCTATATGGCTTCATCTTTGTGTACTGTATTCAATTAGGGCTTCAGTCTGGCAGATTTCAGAGGTTTACAGCTTACAGGTTCACTGTTGGAATAATTTTTTTTCTGTTATTAAAGGAAAGTTTTATTATTTGCAGAGCTACATGTCTACTGGGACTGGCCAGACTGTAAAAAGTTTGCTTGATCAAGGGTTTAATAAGAAGAGTGTCTCAATAAACTGAAAAGAAGTAATTCTGAAACAAAAATTGTACACAAGGAAGGAGCAGAGGTCAGAAATACACTTTTTTGGTTTTTTTTTTCCACAAATGGGTTTGAAATATTTACTTGCTCACTACAGTCTTATATAGAAGTCTCAACCTCTGTATCAGCAGAGTATAGCTTGATGGACAAAGGATTTGTCATCCACAGAAGTTGTACAGAAGTAGAATTTACCATTTGCAAATGTACAGATACAAAATATACGCATTAAATATTAAGGAGGTGAACATATTTTCCATATATTCATGTTTGAAAGGCATCTATTTAAGCATTTCTACCTTCTAATGCCTATTTCCAATTGTCCATTTCTAATTACTGGTTTAGGAAGCAGAATTCCATTTTCCAAATGCCTCCTATTTTTCACTCGAACTAAGTTACTGACAAGTTCTCTTTTCAAAGCAGTTTCCTATGTACTTGTACAACATTATTCCACAGATTTGCTATTGAGATGAAATACTGCAGTGACCTTTTTAATTCCCCTGACTTTTTACAATCTTTGAAATTTAGCACAACAGCAGGAGTTTAATCATATTCACTGATGTAAAAGACAAAATAAGGCACCTTTATGCTCAGAAAGAGCTATGACCTCAAAGGTGCATATCCTTCAGAGATGCACCAGAGATCCCCAAGGACAATGACAGTGATCCTGCTTGTGGTCTTCCTGTAATCTCTGACTTTGCCTCCTGATAAGAGTAGTAGCAATGCACATCCTCTTTCTTTCTGACAAAATATGAAAGTCCAGTAACAAAACAACCCAAAACATTCATCTGCTGCCAGCTGTCTTTTCTGTCACTGGGTTTGTTCCTTCTTTTGGTTGATGTTTGGTGAACCAAAGGAAAGCTTTAAAAAATCCCAGGGTGCTTATCCATTGCCTCAGAATGAGGGGGCAGATGAACTCTCTAGAATCCTTCTCCCACATGGCAACCACAATGGGGTGACTGAAGAACAATCCCATCACCTCCAAACTGTGTGTCAAACTGGAGCAAAGGAGCAGTACATGACCTCTCTGCTAATGTTTTTGACAGTTTCACAGCTGTAAGTACAGTGTGAGCCCTTTTGCCTGTGTGTTCTTACACAGAAATGAGTAGAACTGCACTCAGACTCCTTTATAAGTACATACTGCTGCTTTTCTTCCACAAATCATGTCTTCAATGCAAGCAAACATCTCAAGTGTTTTTAAAATTACCCCTTTTCATGTATATTTGGGCCAGCTGACCTAAGAAACAAGCTAGATCAAAAGATGTCAAGAATTACTGTTAGAGACCTTGATTTATATTTTTTTTTGGTAGACAATATCCCTGTTTTACATGGAGGAAGATCAGTACTGGCTGGTGCATTTTGTTGTGAGCCTTTTTGAGTCAATAGCTATGATCCAAGCAATCAAAAGCAAAGAGAAAACCTATCATTGTGATCTGGCAGCCATCACAGGAAAAACAGGGTCTTGGAGGCATGGTGGCTTCTGAGACATCCTGTGAGCAGATAAAGAACTGCACTGGTACTCTTTCTAATGTAACTCTTTGGTTGGGAAATCATTCAACATCAGCCATGAGTTCTAAATTCAAGGTTCTGTTGAATTTCAGTCTTATTGGATTTGCTTTTTGCACATAGCTTTTAATCATGCAAGTTTTTAGTAACTTCTGTCACTTGAAATTAATAGCAACATGCAGGAGATGCTTAATGCAATTGCAAAAAACGTTGACAATCTTTTATAAAAATTGTCTTTATTTTTGCCCAAGTTTTACTATGTATCTCAATATTTTAACACATTTAGATACTTCAGTGATTAGTTGCAGCAATAAATACTTTCTTCAATATTTGCTCGTTAAGAATTTTATATATAAGAATTTTTGTTCACTGATTTTGTTTGACCAAAAACTACTGAAAGAATATATAAGTCTAGCAATACTTACTGTTATACTTGATATCCAGATGGGATTTTAACAAACAATTTGTATCCCATCATTACAAAATATATTACACAATACTTTTCATTCTTCCATATACTTCACACTCTACAGTAGTCTCACTAATTTGTGTGAATTACTGTACAAAACACATCCTCAGCAGTGAAATTCCATCAGAAGGAGCAAGTATCACACTTTTATTTGCAAAGATTTTTTCCTGGAAATGACTAAATCATTATTTAGTTGAGAGACAACTCAGTGTAAACCATATATTGCTTCTGGGGGTGTTACATGTGATCAACAGGCTCCCTTTCTGCCTCAGCACTTGTTAATACTGTATACAGTATTCTATGTTTAGAAATATTTTGTAAGTGGCAGAATTAAAAACGATAGACTCATTACCCAAACCATTCAGCTTTTAATGCAATGCCAGGAGACATTTGCTGGTGCTATATCACCTTAGGATGTGATCTAATCACATCTAATAACTTACATGAGACTGCTGTTCATGTGTATGAAACAGGAGGCACACAATCCAAGGGAACTCCAGACTTTCAGAAAGTGGTGGCCTAGGTGAGATCCCATCACATTGCTAGTAGTTGTTCTAATTCAACAATAACTAGAATTCCTTTTTACTATCTTTTTATGATTACATCCTTTTGTTATTTTGTTTTCTCAACCTCCTTTGCTTGCATGACAAGTCCAAAGTCCCAGATTTTCCACAAATCAGGTACTAATGCCACAAACATGAAATGATGCAGATATACCCACCCTTTGGGTTGTCTGAGCATTTGTGATAAGCTTGATTGAAAAAGTGTTTGTGTAGTTGAATCCCACAGGACCGGGATTCCTGTCAGCACTAAGACCACAGTTTACAATTTTTGTGATACAGACTGTTATATTTATTTATTATTATTTTGACCATTCATCTTCAGGATGCACAGACACCATACCCCAAAACATATCCATAGAAGCAACTTTTAAAGGGTTCCTTGTTGCAATACTTGAAGCTTGGGTAAAACACTTGCCTTACCCCTTGCATTTGTTAACAATGCAAATCACATGATCATGAAGTGTATTTTCTGCAAGACTTTTGACTCCTTCACTGCATTGGCTGCATGGTGCTCACTAAAAAAGTAGCACTTTAAGTTCCTTTTATCCTCAGTTTTCAGAGACTTGCCCCTTGCTGTGAGTGCACACAACTTCAATTTGATTTTATAAACCTGACTTCACACATTTGATTGTAGTGAAGTTGTTACATCCCAGTTTAATGGACAGAAGGATTTAATGTAGAAGTTTTAAGGTACTAAGGCCCTGATTTATTTGGTGTACAGTTTTAAGGAAAGTATTGTGGCAATGAAACTTGTGCCCATGTATTTCAGCTGCAGTTATTACTGCTCAGTGGTTGTGCTCCCATTCAGCATACTTGGGTAAGAAACTGGCTTTATGGACCTCCCTCAATACTAACATAAATGCTTTGGGAGAAGCAGAGACAGAAACAGTTTTCCAAGACAGCAATCAAAGACCTTTGGTATGGAACTACTTTGTTTTCTCTTCATGGAGGCCTCTGGGTGCATTAGTAAACAATTTCACAATTTGATTGTAAACGAGACCAGAGCATAGTTTATTGAGTTTGGCAAATCAGCTGAATGACTCTTCTATCACACAGCATCACATTTGACTTAACAATTAATCATATCATTGCAGAGATTGCACTTCAAAATGTTATTGCTGAAGCCAGCAAAAAAGGTCAGCTTGGCTTTGCCTATGAGGCTGGCATTTTAAAGAGAATAGACTCTTTTTACCTTGCCAGCTCAAGCAAACACAATGCCACTGCCAGAGGCAGTTAGCACAGACTATTCTTTAACCTAGCCTTCTCTCTTAACAGCTGCTTTTCCTTCATGGTTTGCTCCAGTTGCCCTTTCTTTACCTTCTATCATTAAAACAAGTAAAACTAACCTAAAGAAGAGGGCTAGTAGTGCTAATCTATTTTTTAACCCCATATCTATTTTCTACTTTTTGTTCCATCAGCATTTCAGACTGAAGAATCCTTTCAATCTGCTGAACCAGCGCCAGGAATGAGAATCACTGGAGTACAAGTTAGTCAAATGCCCATCTGTAGTGACTATTCCTCTTCTGATCTGGTTTAGTCATTTCCAGGAGTGCCCGATTTTGTTTGTCAAGGTTTTAACCAAAGGGAGGTGGCTCCACTGCCTTTGAGGATGCTTTATGTAACCTGCAACATCTGTGCAAGCAAAGAAAGCAAAGGAAGAATCTGAGGAAATTTAATTTTTACATTAAAGTGGTGTAACTTCTCACCCCTACATCTTAGCCAAAAGGCATTTATGTTTTCAATAGGGGCAGCAAACACCAGCTTTTTGACACAAAGCCAATTTTGTATGCCCATTGCTAAGAGGTACAGGAAAAGTTGCAACATTTGTTATTTTCCAGTTTCATCATCATATTCTCTCCCTGCCAAACTGGACACGAATTTCTCACTGGTTTTCTCTATACTCTCAGCCACTAGCAAAAGCAACTGATCTGAAATGAATGGTTCAATGTAGAAGTAAAGATAGGTACCTAAAACATCAGGAGAAGCTCTCATCCCACCTCTCATGGGCAAGGCAGACCTACTCATCCCTACCCATTTAGGACATTGTAAGGATATGGAATTTTTTACTGCTTCCTGTATCATTGTTATTCTCTGCCCACATGATTCATCCTCTGAATGCTGAAATGCTAATTTTAAATAATGAATATTTAGGCTACTGAGATAAAGAGCTCTCATTTTGCAGAATTATATATAGACCTTGGTTGCTCATGATTCATTTTCTGGTCCTTGCTAACTAAGCACAAGGATGGTTGAACTTTGGTTCAGAAGCCACAAATCAGGCCCTGAACGTCACGAGACTGCCTTTAAAATAATAGAATCTCAAAGAATAATCAGTGTTGGCACTTTAAAGTTTGTTTCCTGGTTTCTAGGCCCCTGGGGACTATGTCTTCCTTTTGTAAATCCAAAAGGACAGAAACTTTCATGTTTTCTAATGAGAGACCATGAAAGTTGGCAAGACTTGACAGTGGCCCGCATGATCTGCAAATACAGTGGGAGATGAGACTTGATTCCAGCCTATGTAGCTAGCACAAGACCTTCAGAATTCATGCTGGTCTATACAGCAAACACAATTCAACAGCAGAAATCATCTACAAAAGGAAGTGTTGGAAATAGGCCCCAAAATGTTTTGGCTGTCTTGGTTTGCAATAGACTATATTTATGTATTAGCATCATAGTAAATATTTGAGGGGTTTCTCTTTCTACTGCAGGAAGTGCAGGACAGGACTGTAGGAAGGACAGGGTGTATGCTTTACAGAACACTTGTTCTGTTCTCTCCTTATGTATTACAATGAGGTGCTTACCTGTAATAGGATCTCCTTGGTTTCTCGATGAGAATGTAAAGCCTGATGAGGAATGGATGTAGGGAAGTACCTAATGATGTGTAGTTTCTCCAGGCAGCCATGTCTCTACTGATATTCTATGATAATTCCTTTCCTTTTGAGGATAGATGAGTCCTGCATTGATAAAGCTACAACAATCATAGAACCATAGAATGGTTTGGGTTGGAAGGGACCTTAAAGATCACCTAGTTCCAACCCCCCTGCCATAGGCAGGGGCACCTCCCACTAGACCAGGTTGCTCAGTGCCTTGTCCAGCCTGGCCTTAAACATTTCCAGAGAGGGGGTATCCACAGCCTCTCTGGGCAATCAATCACTTATCCTTTCCCCCCATGTGTTTGTAGTGGAAGGGACTAACGTTTCTTGTTACTCATTTTTGTTGTAGTCAAAGTACTTCTACGCCAAGGCCAGACTTGGTGAAGTTCTGAGAAACCCAATCTAATGCAAGATGTCCCTGGTTACTGCAGATAGGTTGGACTAGAGGACCTTTTGTTCCTTCCAACTCAATGAATTCTATGATTCAGTCTGTGATTCTGCTTGGCAGAGTGATTATGATCCTTCCCTGAGAAGCTGCATGGACACTGCACAAAGTGGAGAAGGCAACATAGAAATCCATAACTACTTGTATTGTCTTTCTTTCTTTCTTTTAACTTCCAACTCAATGAAACAGAATATGATTCTGTTTATAAAAGTGTGATTAGAAGTCTGCATTTACTGAATAAATATCTGGGGTTGAGCTACCCTTAAACGTCCTTCCATTATATTTAGAAAGAAAGAAGGAAAAAAACCCCTAACAGATCTACAGGGAAGCTGAGGCCCTTGAATGTGGAAGAAATCTGGCATGCCATTATGTCAAGAACTTACTTTGCAGCTCAGGGGAAGAAACTTTCCAACTGGATAAATAACAAGCTCAAAAATGCACCAGACAAAACATCATACAAAGTACAAAATATGAGAAGAGAGCAGCAAAATAACCCCTGGCTTTCAAGTATAAAAGTGTAATGACAATATAAGCATTGTCAAAAGCCAAGCTTGATTATGTCTCAGAAATGCTTAGAACAAGTCTTCTGAAAGGTACAAACCCAAAGACCTGAATGTGCTCACATTAGAGGGCATGACTGCAAAATGCAGCTTCTGGTATAAGAAGTGTGGTAGGAAGTGTTGGAATATATATATTTCATTGTGGCACCAGACATCTAAAGAATGGCTAATTAACTTATATTTAAGAAGAGGTATAAAGTAGGAATTTTTAGTCTCAGTCCTTTTTGTGTAAGTATTTGCACCTAGTTTTTCAGGAAAATAAATTCCTAAAAAACTGAGACAAACATAGAGAGGTTGAAATACTTCTTCTTAAAGGGTAGCCTATATCCACCTATCATTTGCCTTTGATTCCAACACAAAGGAAATATTGCAAATATAATCCCTTTGAACTTTGGGGAAAAGTTGAGAAAAGATAATAAAGAATTGGTAGAGGAGGTAAAGAATTATTGGTAGAGGAAATTGACATCAGGTAATATTGAAGAGGAGGCAGGAGGAATATTATTAATAGATGTTCTCTAGGAATACTCTGAGATGAAGAGGTGACTTCTGGATACCATTTGGTCATGCAGGGCAGTAAAGTTGTCCATATTGTAGCCATGAAAAATGTGACTACCTCAAAAGTGGTATTGTCCACAAAGAGAGAATTCATAGCCTTAATGCTAGCACAGGAGAGATCTCATGTGGATCACTATGTAATTTTGGCTATCTTTGTTCAAGAAAGATGACTAAAAATTAAAATTTCTCACTAGTACAGTGATTGTGAGAACAGTGACTCTGTCTAGATAGAGGAGACTATTAGACCTTTCAATCACTGTGTTTAAATGTACATTTCTTACATGAGGCAGGGAAAGATGGAGCCTTTAACTCAAAGGGAAAATGCAAACTTAGCAGAGAATTGTTAGCTATTTAAAGAAATATGCACTGGGAACAGCTTTTTGGTCAAAAAAGTGAAAAATGTCCATTCTTCACAGGTGGAGCTTTATTGCTTGTTGACAGGGATTATATAGTATCACTATGTACAAGGTAGGGGGTAGGCTTGATGTTTCTAAAGACACTATGAGGTCCCCCCCTGAGCCTTCTCTTCTCCAGGCTGAATAACCCCAACTCCTTCAGCCTGTCTTCATAAGGCAGTTGCTCCAGCCCTTTGATCATTTTCATGGCCCTTCTCTGGACTTGCTCCAACAGCTCAATGTCCTTCTTATGTTGAGGGCTTCAGAGCTGGACACAGTACTCCAGACGGGGCCTCACCAGACTAGAAATTACTAGCTTATTAGAAACTGAGCAGGCTGTGACCACCTTCCTTTTAGAGAGAGCTGCCATTTCTTCCTTGGACCACCAGATGCCAGACTTTTACTGCGAAACTCCAGCCTGATGCCCGCACAATGGACAGAAACGTTCATTCTCTCATCTTTCCATGAAGCCCTACAGTTTTGTTTTCTACGAAGTGCTTGTAAGTCTTTTAAGCAGAGCGCTTTGTGCTTGTTTCTGAGCGTGTTTTGTAACTCTTTCAGATCATCTCTAAACTAATTGCAGGTGAATTTCAACAGCACAAAATGAATAACATTTGGCAACTGTCTTAGGTAAATAAAGAGCAAAATATTCGCAGCCTCTTCTCTGCAGAAATGGTTTTCAGACAAATGCTTATCCTCATTTATTTTCAGTAATTTGAGATGTTAATATTTCATAGTTTTCTAATACGCATACATTTTATATAACAGTTACTGTTTACAAAAGCATGCACTTCTGTTTGATTAATTCTAAAATTCAGTTATTGCAAAATTATGCAGCTCTATTTTTCCTATTAAAATTATTGATGCACTAATTTCTATCGTAGAATGTATTCTTTTATCCATACACTATTTTACAAAGTTTAGAAATATTAAAATAATTCGTGATGCGTTGACTGTTTGGTGCAAAATGCTTTCAAAAGAAAAACTTCCAGGTTAAAAACATACCAATATATTGGAAATAAATATATATTTGCCAGTATATTCTCCCCCTCTGAAAGAGTATACAAATCTTCTAAAGCATCAATAGAAAATTCTGACAGTTAAAGCAAAGACTTTTGTTAATTATTAAAATATAAATCATGAAAGAACACAGTGCTTTATTCTATCATGAAATTATGTTGTTTCACAACTATAATAACACTGGTTCTCAATTACTTTGTGGAAATTAAACAAAAAAAGACAATGCAATGTTGTTTGGGTACTGATAAAGAGTGCAGAGTGTTCTGAAATATTTACCTCAAAGACTTCTCTAAAAGTATATACATTATTGTCTTAATCAAATTTAAACATTTCCATTTTCACAGTTCAACTGTCATTGCAACTTTGAATTCAATTTCTCTGTTAGTGTAAAAATATTAAATACAAGAAAATATAATATATACCAGGGTAGGTCAGAGGCTTTTTTTTCATCAGCGTAGAATCAGGATTTATTTGAACTTGACTGAATCACCCATGGATAGCAGAAATCACTATTTGTTCTTGATTCAGGGAGAGTCTTTTTCTTGACATGAAAATGTCAAAAAGTTTCATAATGATAGTTTATGATGTCATTATAATTCCTCTCCATTCTTTAAAAAGAGAACATTAAGCCATTCCATTACACTGCCTTACTCTCAATCTTTCCCTTTTTCTAAAAAATCGACATATTTATCATTGATTTTCCAGCAGATGTTGTACTGGATGCCCTTTTTAAAGAAGTACCCTGGCTAATCTGACCTATTTTAATGATTACTTGCATATTCTTTAGTAAGTGAATAAAACTTTTCTTTCAGAGACAGTAGGTACTTAATCCTCATTATTGAGAATATGCTGAAACCTTGAATACTTGTCAAAGATTCATTTTATAATCCTGAGGTTGGTTTGTCATCGGTGATTTGCAGAGGGGCTGTGCTTGCAATAATTGATTCATTCCTTACTGAAAGTCTACAGCTGTCATTAAAATGACAGTACAACTCTTGCTGCTGCAATCTAGATTTACTTTTAAAATTTAGATTTATTTTCAATTGTAATTTTTAAAATTTCTTACTTTAAATTCTCTCCTGAAAACAAATGGTATTGAAACAGAAGAAATCATTCTGTGTGTTAAAACAAAAGGACAATAATTTAGTTCTTATTTGCAAAGTGTTGAGCTTGAAACATGTTTAAAACATGAGCTAGCTTTTGTGAGACTTCATGAAAGTTTAACCTGTAATTGCATGAACAATGTGTTTGTATCTTTTTTTTTCTCTGTCTTCCTTCAAAGAGTACTTTTAAAATCACTTTAAAAATCCACCTTTGAAACTAAGTTTTAAGTTCCAGCTTCTTAGTTATCATTTCAGCATGCAGTCTCACCAGTGCTAAGCTTTTATAATTGAACAGATTGTAATTTTTGGCTGGTGGTGACAATGCCATACATAAAAGCATATGTACATTTACATTTACTCCAGATAAAGATATACAGACTTCATTCTCACAGCAAGTATTGCCTGCTCTGAAAAGCAGACTGAAATGAAAATGGTTTAACTGATTCCTTACACTGCCAATGTGACACACAGCTTTCATTTTCTTGAGTGTGTTTGGCAAGGGGATTAACTAAGTGCTAAGGTACAGCAGATCTCCAAAGGACATGGCAGTGTTTTCCCCCTTAGGTCCTAGTTTTGTGAAACTCATGAGGAAATTGTTCCCTGTGAATACACTAATTATTCCTCAGCAAACTACAGCAAGTTAAAATTTCTAGTTAATAGAAAAAAAAAAAAATAAAAGGTTATAAATGAACAAAAGCTTTTCTCCAGCTCTTCCAGTAATATTGTGTCTTCCTGATTTCAATGAAGATTCATCAAAGATCTGAGATAAGTAAGAAAGATAATTTTTTTCATTAACGTTGTGGTTAATCCACAGCTGAAAAACATGCTGTAAAACATTAAGAAAGGTTGAAGTATGACTGAGATGGAAAAGTACAGTGTTAAGGGACTAATTAAGCCATGAAAATCACATCACTAGTAATTTAGTAAACTATTAGAATTTAGTTCTTGTTTGCAAAGTGTTAAGCTAGAAACATGTTTGAAAGAGAAGGTAGCTTTTGTGAGACTTCATGAAAGCTTAACCTGCATTTGTGTTATCTTTTTAATGTGTTATCTTTCTGCTGATCTGTCTTCTCTCAAAGAGCATTTTTTAAATCACTTCAAAATTCTGCCTTTGAAACTAATTTTTAAGGTCCACTTCCTATCGTTAGTTATAATTTCAGATGCAATGTCCCCTATGCTAAGCTTAGTTTAGTAAACTATCAGAAGGCAAGAAAAAAATTAAGGCACAGTAAAATAACATCCTTTCTGACCTTGAGGTGCCTCAGTAGTAGACCATATGCAAAAGCAGGAGGTCACTTAGGACTGAATTCTGACCATAACAGCAGCTCACACTCCCCCCACCGTGGGCATTACAGTTATTCAAGGACAGAGCAGGGTCTTCATCATTTAGGACACCTTTTGCACAGTGCATTTAAAGAGAATAATTTGGCCCTGACTGTAAGATCATTCTTTTTTTTTTTTTCTTTTGGAAAGGGCTAAATTTAGCTCTGGATGTGCCGTAACGCAGTTTTCTGCTGTGAGATTTGCCTTGTTCCACTACTGTCAAATCAGGCATGTCAAATACAAAATGTGGTATTTCAGTGTTTTCACAATGATTATCTTGAGTTTGGGTTTGCCATTGTTCCAATACTTGACATAATAATAGTATTGATATACTAGGAAGAATTTGATGGGCTGTTTTGTTATTTTTTAAGACATATTGATTTTTGCCTATTTATGCAATTTGAATCCTACATAACAATATCCTTTTACCTTTACCTTGCTGACTTGTGTTCTGTACATCTATATGGAAAGCACTTTTAAACGACTGATTTTTTTTTTCTGTGCCTGACTCAGTAATCCACCAGATTTCTTATTAAAACTAAATGCAGGAATCTGGTTGAATTTCTTTTGGATAAAAATAGTTGGGAGAAATTTGAGGCTCAGTTGCATCCCTGAGCAAATTTAACATGTGCAATTATGCACAGCCATGTAAGTGCACAGCCCCTGGAAGCAGGTCTTGCATCTAAAGTTCCAGTGAGGAGGAAAACATCCCTGTCAAAGTTCTAACTGCTCATGAAGAGGAGTCTGTAATATCAGTAATAATCAGTATTGTTTGGGATAGTGCTTAATTCCTGCAATGCATTATCATCCTTCAACTAAAATTTTTATAGCTGTTCATTTCTCCACAGTATCAGATATTTCTCCTACAAAAGTAATTTCTAAATAAACCACTTGGTTTTGGTGTATTTACAATGTTTTGGTGTTGACCTAAATATTTTTTCTTGAAATATATTCATTTGTTTTCTGAAACAGAGAACAAAATTTGGAAGTTGCACATCCCACTAGTGGCAGAATTAAAAGAATCCCCACAACCAGGCAAAATCAATCTATTGAAGGAACTGGTAATCAAGAAAAATAAGTGTTTTGACAGCATATTCCACAAATCATTGAATTTCATTTAAGGAATCTTCTAAATAAATCTACTAATTTGGAACAAACAGATCTGTTCTTCATTCAGTGTATATTCCCGATTGCTTATTTTTTCCTGAAATTTAAGCACTCTATTTGCCCAAGACAAAATCACTTCATGCTAATTTAGATTTATAGCATATACTCTTCACATATGCATTAGGATAAATTAAAAAAAAAAGGAAAGCAGCCACAAATGAAGTGATCACAATTACACTTTGCATCTATGCCATTAAATCCATAACTAGGAGACATTGCTGTCATTTCATTTTCCAGGGGATGCTTTTTTTGACTTGCAGTTAAAAATAACAGTAACCTAATGCTTTTTCACTATAGCTCTTTGCTTTTTTTATCCCCAGAAATGTCAGCAGGAAGCCTGTGTTGGAGTGCAGCATGCAGGGCTAGAAACATTTGCTACAAGCTATCTTTATAGAAAAATACAGATGAACCCATTGCAGGGAAGTTTTCATTTGGTTTGTTTACTAGAAGTAGAAACAGTGATTTGCTTTGCTTAATAGCTGAGATATGTGTTTATTCTAAGGGCATAAAATGTTTTTGGTTTTTTTAAATGTATTATTTTGTGCCTGGAATATACTTGAAACTCCATGTCTGTGTGGGTATGCACTTGCAATGGGCTGCATGGTACTAGTCCTTGTTTCTCTAAGTATTGTTTGGAGAAGATGGATGGTTCATCTTGCCCCACATGGTGCTTTGACAAAGAAACATTTTCCAAAAAGAATGGGATGAGGCAGGAAAAGAGAATCTCTTTGCTCCTGGAAAACAGTCTCCCCACCATTAAAGTTAGAAGAAGGAACAATGATGCTCCACAGTAAGATGGGGTACAGGAAATGCTGTATTTGCCTTAAATCACACAGGAAAATGTCCCTCTAATTTTACTTTTGAAAACTCAGACAACATTCTCACCTTGTATTTCACTGGGATGGTGCTGCTCTGAGCAGAAGAAAACTGATTAGCAAATTGTTAATCCAATAATTGTAAAAAAATAATTAGCTTTGTAATAATTAGACAGAGAAGCATATAGAATAAGAATTACATCAAATCTGAATTCACTCCCTCTTCTCTCCCTGTCATGTCAGTGACTAATAATTGAAAAATACCTTTTATATGAGGTGCTATATGTATTTTTCTCATTCTTTTGTATAAAAACATTTCAAATAGATAAACTGTGAACATATTAGGATTGTGAACTGAACACTTGACAAGAATAGCAAGGCCAAGATGTTTTCTTTGACCTTCCTTTCTTCTCATTATCACTTCTTCAGGACATTCACTCCTTGTTGCGACCCTTTGTAATTTCTCTTTTATCCTAAGTCGTTAATATAAAAATGCTGTGGCTCATGAAGCTTCGGGTATGAAAATGCTATTCATGTCAGAAATAAAAACAGATTGACATGCTATAAGAAAATACTCTTTAAACTGGTGAGTATTCAGCTCTGGATGGGATTCCCTGCCAGTTAGATCATATATTTCTTCGGTATTTGTCAGCTACAGCATCTATCCTTGCAGGTTCAGAGTTTATCATGAACGTTGCTTAAAAAAATAATTTTACATTCCAAATATTATGTGGACATTTTTACTTGTATTGATGCCACATAAATTGCTCAGAACTAAGAAGAGTACAAAATGTTTGAAGTAGAAATAAACTGAATATGCCTTATATTCAGGGGGTCTCTGTCTATGGCAGGAGGGTTGGAACTTGATGATCTTCCAACCGAAACTATTCAACCCAAACTTGGTCCCTTCCAACCCAAACTATTCTATGATTCTATGACATGGAAGCCCCTGGCTGGGTAAGCTACCCTGACAACACATTGGGTACCTGGAGATAAGCCCTTAGCACAGGATCAAAAAGATCACACAGCTTCAATTGGGGCTCAGTTCTCCATTTTGGGCTCAGAGGGCTGATAGTTGTCGTTCTTGTAAAACCTTTTTCAGCCCTTTGTTTGTAATCCCTCTCCTGCTGAGACAAGCCAGACTCATCACAGGGGCAGACCTGGAGCCAGCCAAGCCCTGCTCATGGGTTCCCCACCTTCATCACTTCTAAAAGAAGATGCTTTGGAGTCTCCCCTCATTTGCATGGGGAGATTTAATTTCCATCTCCTAAATATGACGAATGGCTGAGATTTCCTTCAGTTAATGCTTTTAACAGCTCCAATAAACTTCATTAATCAGGCCAGCTCTAGGCCCAACGTGCAGCCTGGAAGCGGCTAATTTGCCTGATGAGCCTGCGACTTTAGTGAGTAAACAGGTGGATAAGCCCAGGGTTTTATGGCCTTAATTACACTCTAATCAGTTCAGCACTTGGCTGGCAAAAGGGAAGAGGGAAAAAGGAGGCAGTGGCAGCAAATACATCAGCAACCGCTGCTTCTCAGCCCTTCCCTTCCCTCCCCTCATCAGCTCTGTTGTCCTGTTTCACCCTCTCCTCTCCTCTCCTCTCCTCTCCCTCTCCTCTCCTCTCCTCTCCTCTCCTCTCCTCTCCT
>VZTY01008607.1:58535-75723 GCA_013400935.1 Turnix velox | reverse complement strand
TTCTATGATTCTATAATTTCATCTGTTGTCTGTGTCTGTGTGGCTGTTTGGGTGCCCTCATGCTCTGGTGGGTGTGCAGTGTGGTCTCAGGTGAACCTGGCAAGAAAGGTGTGCTGCTGTTCCAGAACAAATAAGGTGTAGGAGGTGCCTGCTTTGGGGAAATGTAGACCAGAATTTGGAATATCCAAACATTTGCTATTTATCTGCAAAGATAAGACTAAACTTGGAATTACCATGTGTTGTTTCTCATTAAGAGATCCCAAGCACATGTAATGATCCTCAGTCTGATGTAATGGGAGGTGTCCCTGACTATGGCAGGGGGGTTGGAACTTGATGATCTTCAAGGTCCCTTCCAACCTGAACTATTCTATGATTCTAAGACTTTTGTGCATATCAAGGTATCAACTGGCATTTCTTGCTGCAAATAGACAGCTACTCAAAAGCAATTTGCTGTTTCCTAAGGAAAAAAATCACACATAAATGTTAGTAATTCCAATAAGAAATAATTACAGACTTACCTCTTCATCTAGCTCTTTCACTATCTTCTCTAAACGAGTATTAGTAGACCTGAAGGAATTTGAAAAATAATTTTAAAGCCCTGCTGATTGTACAGAAATTAGAATGTTTGGGAAAGTTTTCATTAATAAGCCAAAAACCAAAACCCCAAATAAATCAGTAGCCACAGAAATAGCAAGAATTATGTCAGCAATTTACAGTGAGGTCTGTCTGCAGGGTTGGGAATCCCCAAAATTGATTAAAACCACTTTGGAACACTAAAAAATAGCCAAAATAGTCTCTCACCTGTACTTCTGTTCTAGTTCATCTTTGGCTTGTAATTCATTACTCAGCTGCTCTTCCAGCTTGCTTAGTTTTTTCTGAAACTGTGTAAAATGTCACAAAAAAAGCATGATCCACATAAAAATGCTGTCACATAAAGAAGGGCAGTTCAAGTAAATAATTTAAGAAAAAAAGGTAAAAGTGAGGAAAATTAATTCAACCTTTTACTATATTATTTTAATCTCTGTACTGGAAGGTTAAATCTCTCTAAGGTAATAATCCTGATGATTTTAAAGATACATAATAGCAATGAAATCTGCTGCACAGTTAATCTAATCTTGAGATAATCACTTGCTACAGAGTGTAAGAAAATTTTTATGGGCAAAGAATGTTGTTACTGCCCCTTTGCTGTGCTCTTCCTCTGTAGACAGAGACTTTGGCAGAATTTTTGAGGTAGCCCTTTCTAAATAGAATTTTGAAAAATTAAAAGGAAATTGGACAATATTCAGATAATATTTACACAGCACAAACATTGATGAGGCTTGTAAAAAAAATTAAAAGGAAGGCACATTACCAAATTGGATAATATTCAGATAATATTATTTAGCACAAACATTTATGAGAGTTGGGTTGATGGTTGGACTCAAAGATCTGAGAGATCCCTTCCAACCTTCCAAGGTGATTATGAACTTATTTGTGTTTAAATACAAGCTACATAATCCTTTATTTATTTTTTAAACTTTGAAAAGGATTTGTAAGTTTTAAGAAATGTTAACAATTGCACTATCTACACTATAATACAAATGCTTAAGTAACATAATGAAGTAAACTATGAAAATTCCATAGAATTCTTCTGTCATCTGTGAATTTAAATTCTTTTTTGAGTCTTCAAAAGCTGGGTAAACATGCCCCACATGCTCACTTATAACTGAGCATGATTTGAGCATTTCTGACTTTTCCAGACTCTGAATAAAGGAGTCAGAAATCCCTTGGACAAGTGTGGAGGCAAAATTCACAAGCTTCCCAAGAGTGATGGTGTTTAAATAGAGCTTCACACACCTCTTCCAAAAAGGATTCTAGAAGCCAAAAGAATCTGAGAAAATTCTGTATTCACTCATCTTTATAGTTTCAAAATACTAATTACTTATTTACTCTTAATAACTAGGTGAATAAACATTTAAGATACTTTACATGACTCAAATTATGTAGGAATTTTTTTATTCCTTTCATAATTTAAATAACATTCTTACCTCCTTGCTGTCCTGTAAATAGAAAAAATATTTTTACTGACAATCATTAAAAAAAAACAAGTCCCCATCCCAACTTCTACTTTAAAATTCAACTTCTCTTAAAAGACTTAACAAAAATGGTTTATCATATTAGTAATACTAAGGAAAAAAAAATAAGGCACTAACCTCATTTTTACTAGATTGCACAGATTCATTTTCTCTGCAAGACTGAGAGGAGTCACTTAGCAACCTATCAAAAAACAAAAACAAATCCCTCCAGCTCTTATTCAAGTTTTTATTCAACAACTCTGGCAACCTTGCCAATCAACTCTTTTCAATCAATTCTCCCAAGTATTAATTCACTCTCTGTGATTCTCAGATTCAAGCCTGGTTTATTCCCATGAGAGTGAAACTTTCTGATAAACTTTTCTTATTTTTAACATATGTTTTAAAATCTATAGCAGTTTGCAATGTTTTCATTAATGACATTATTTCATCATTCAAGTTGAGTCCTAGCAAACTATTTTCTTGTCTCAACTTTTTTTCTAAAGCTACTAACAAAAAAGCCATTCTGGAGCTGAATTACAAATCTATCAGCATTTTAACCCTGTAAGATTTTTTTTTAAGAGACTAGGTAATTTTGTTTAATCAGTTATCAAAATTACAAATCTAGCAGCATTTTAACCCTATAAGATATTTTTGTAAGAGACTATATAATTTTGTTCAGTTATCAAAATTACAAATCTACCAGCATTTTAACCCTGAAAGATATTTTTTAAGAGACTAGGTAATTTTGTTTAATCAGTTATCAAAATTACAAATCTACCAGCATTTTAACCCTGAAAGATATTTTTTAAGAGACTAGGTAATTTTGTTTAATCAGTTATCAAAATTACAAATCTAGCAGCATTTTAACCCTATAAGATATTTTTGTAAGAGACTATATAATTTTGTTCAATCAATTATCAAAATAACAAATCTATCAGCATTTTAACCCTGAAAGATTTTAAGAGACTATATAATTTTGTTCAGTTATCAAAATTACAAATCTACCAGCATTTNTCATCATTCAAGTTGAGTCCTAGCAAACTATTTTCTTGTCTCAACTTTTTTTCTAAAGCTACTAACAAAAAAGCCATTCTGGAGCTGAATTACAAATCTATCAGCATTTTAACCCTGTAATATTTTTAAGAGTATGCAGTTTTATTTAATCAATTATCAAAATTACAAATCTATCAGCACTTTAACCCTGTAAGATTTTTTTTTTAAGAGTCTATATAATTTTTTTTAATCAGTTATGAAAATACCTAGAAGAACAGCACATTATTCACTCTACTTAGACTCTGCACTTCACAACTGGACATAATATAATGCAATGATTAAATTCTGTATCTAGAGTGGAAAAAAAGGACAGGATATAAGAAAAATCTGCAGATGTATTTTTAAAGAAGTATATTAAGGCAATACATACAAGTTATCTCTATAGTAGGTAAATCCTATAAAAGGCAGCTGGTTTCCCACGAAGGCTTTGGGGATTGGAAATGTTTCCACATCTCCTTTGTCATCCTCAATGTCATCAAAATTACTGCTGTCTATATCACTGCTAAGTTCAGGAACAACAGGAGCAGCAGCTATAAAAAAAGGGAAGAAAAGATCAACTTCACCCCACGATTCAGCAACTTGATATATGTATCTATATATATATAAGCATCTCTATAATGTTGAAAAGTTTTTAAGTTGTTCCATTAGTTATTTAGGTATTAACCATGCAGCAGATATGTAAATATTACTACAAAACATTTTTTTCTAGAGAAATCAAATTTGTATTAGCAGCTCAATGCATAGAACTGTATTTATTAAAGTATCACATATGAAAATAGAACTCTAGGCACAATTATCACTGTAAAAAAACTTATTAAATATATGACTACAGCAGTTATGAAGAAGCTCATGATCTGAACTGACAAACTTTGTTTTTTTTGCCTGAAGATATCAAGGTCACAGTGCCTTAAATGATAAGCAGTACAACTGACAAGATCATTGTCAAATTAGTGACTTAACTACAGAAACAGCTCCAAAATGCAAACCAGAACAAAAAAAGTCACAAAGAAATAGAACTTAACATGCTTTTTTTTTTTTAGTTAGAATTCTGAAACATCCAGTTCCATTCTTCAAAATGGAAATCTATATATTAAACTCATAAAGGTGAGGATAATTCTAGTAGGAAAGTTTTATTTACTAACACTCACTGTTAGAGTTTTTATAATGCAAAGGTGTGAGCAAGATTCTTAATAAATAGAAAACAGTTTATACAGACTGAAGTTTTTTTTTCTACTACAGAAAATTCTGACTTAAAAAACTACAACACCAGAATTTTTACAGTAATTTACTTACTCTCTCGAATGTTGTCCCAGTTCCACTGATCACTCTTGAAGAAAGGGTGGTTCTTTATTTCTTCTACTCCATTTCTCCCAAGTCTCACATCCCTGAACACAGCATTTTAAATAAATTCACATTAGGAAAAATAATACTTGCTTTTTATTTATATTCTGACTTGGTTATAAATAGCAAAGAAACTTTCAGTAAAAATTGTCTAAGTTAACTGCAGTAATGGTAAAAAAAAAACCCCAAAAAATTAAAACCACCAACCACTCATCTGCAGTTCCTTACATAAAATGTACTCTGCTTCTTTGCATGAACTCTCCCCCTGTGACTGCCAAAATGTCCAGGATTTGGAGTCTGCCACGTGGGGAGTAAAAGCAAGAAAGAGAGCACAGAGGCAAGAATTCAGAAAAAACTAAAAACACAAACAAAATCCTTACACCCTCAGGAAGAAAGAAAAAAACTGCAGCAGTTCCCTGCCTGCCAAACCACATGACAAACCTTAAGACGCAAGTGAAGGAAGGTCTAACTGGCTGCACAGAACACTTATTCAAAGCTGGACTGAAATAAATATTTTAAGAATTCCAACTGCTGCCCTGTAACTAACCCTGGCACATCTTTTGCAGACATTTGCAGCCTGGAGTGCAACAAGAACCTTGGGTTTGGACAGAAGATTCTGTCTTAAAATCATCTACAAGAACAGGACAACAAAAAAAACCCACAGTGCATGTAAAAAAAAAATCTAATAAATCATTGGGTTAGTGCTTATTCCTTTTCTTAAGTGCTTCTGCAGTGACCATGGATATGGAAAGAAGGCATCTGTTTCAAATAAATGGCTTGAGCACTGTATGAAATATAAACAGGAAGACTGACGCACGTAGTGGAAGTGCACCTCGCTGCATTTACATTATTAAATTCTATTCATGTTTTTTCTCTACCCTGCAGCTCCTTAGGGGTGAAAAATTCTGTCAAAAGCACATCCTTCCTGAGTAACTACAACCTGGCTCAACAAAGCATACAATATCTCTTTGAATGTAAAAACCATTACAACACTATTTTTTTTTTCTTTCCGCTAATCTATCGTTCTATAAAGGCCGGATCTTCTGCTGCAGCCAAGTTCAGGAGATCACAGGAAAGACTTTAAGAAAGTATCATGGATCCAGAGTTAACTATAGACCTACAGTTCTTTATTTAAGTCAGAGAAACTGAAGGTGATCTTCCTGAAATGGAAGAAAATCATAGAATAGTTGGAGTTGGAAGGGACCTTAAAGATCAAGTTACTGCACAGAACAGTTATTCAAAGCTGGATTGAAATAAATATTTTAAGTTGGGGCTGGAAGGGACCTTAAAGATCATCTAGATCCAACCCCCCTGCCATAAGCAGGGACAACTCCCACTACATCAGGCTGCTCAGTGCCTTGTCCAGCCTGGCCTTAAACACCTCCAGGGATTGAGGGGGCATCCACAGCCTCTCTGGGCAACCTCTTCCAGTGTTTCACTACCCTCACCCTTAACAATTTCTTTCTTATGTCTAGCCTGAATCTCCCCTCTTCCAATTTACATCGATTATTTCTAGTCCTCCCATCACATTTCCTATTAAAAAGTCCTACCCCTGCCTTTCTGTTGTTCCCCGTCAAGTATATTCCCCAGACATCAGGCTCCCCAGGCATTTCCAAGCCATTCTGGGTACTCCTGAAGAGCCCAGCAGTCCAAACCCTCCCTCCTGTCCCCTCCATCCTGTGCAAATGGAGCCACATTGTGCCTGACCCAGCCTGGCTTTTGAAGAACTGCAGAGAAATAAAATATAATCAAACCCATCAGTGTGGGCTCTGGAGGGTATAAATCTCCCTCAGCTTTTGCTAAGGAGGGCTCAGACAACTCATGAGGACAACAGAGAGTTGATGAAGCTGGATGACTTGGCTGAGACTAGAAATAATGGATATAAATCGGAAGAGGGGAGATCCAGGCTAGACATAAGAAAGAAATTCTTTATGGTGAGGGTAGTGAAACACTGGAAGAGGCTGCCCAGAAAGGTTGTAGATGCCCCCTCTCTGGAGGTGTTTAAGGCCAGGCTGGACAAGGCACTGAGCAGCCTGATGCAGTGGGAGGTGTCCCAGTCTATGGTCTTTGAGGACTCTTCCACCCCAAACTATTCTATGATTCTATGAAATACATTCTTATTTTCATAAAAGTACTTGCTTTCATCCTCTTAAGTAACACCTGCTTAGACAGTGAGCACAACATGGTCCCTACCTTGTAGCTTACTCATTACTTTTTAACCTTACAGGTTTGTTACCATATTCCACACCACATTGGAAGGATTTTTCTGGCACAAATTGTGCTATTAACCAAAGCTGTCAGAATTCCTCAAAGAAATAATACAAAGTACCTGCAAAAAATCACCCTCAAATCAAACTAGGAGATTTTTCTGAAGAGATATGAACAGAGATTAGGTGAGGAGGTGGAAGGAATTCATCTTGACAGTATCCACCTGCTAATAACATCCAAAATGAAAACAGTATCAGAATAAATGCACTTACCTATCAGTTAAAAAGGCACAGATAAGGTTCTTTGCATGCTTGGAGATTTCTACATCATCTGGGAAGTGCAATGAATTCTTGTGATCCATAATTTTACTGTAGGTTCCTACTAGTGAATCTGCATAAAAAGGAGTATCACCTGAAAGCAAATTGGAAACTGATTGTGATTTTGAGTCCTGTTCAAGTCATGTAAATCAAAAGATGAAGTTAAAAGATAGAAAACTCTATAAGGAGATTAACCCAAACTAGTTTTTTACTTTAAAAAAAAACCCAAAAAAATTAAAGTTGGAATGCAGGCTTTAAAGTAAAGCATACTAAAATATAAAAATATAATAAAATAAAAAAAATTTAAAATATTTTCCTCAACATCCAAACCATTTTCTGTCCTGCACATCAACTACCAAAATCATGCCCAGTGAGTCACATCTTTGGTCTTCCTAGACACTATGACAGTTTTTTCTAACTAATATGATGGCTGACAACCACATAAATCCATAGCTTCAAGTGCTTCCACAATGAACATAATGGGCTATGTCTCCTCTGCACAGATTTGCTAATGTGCATCTGTTGGAAAGAATCCAACAATCCACCAAAGGGCTCTCAAAAACCATTATTTCAGAGGCACACAGATCTACCCTGCTTCCCCCTGAAGCTGCTGAAGTCATGTCAGTTCTGAGCCTTCACACTCTCAAACTTCTATTACGAAATCTTGCTGACTGATAATTGCCCTGGTGTCCCTATTAACATAGGTAGGTAGCTTTTAAAATCATTTTGACATAAAAGTCTGCAGCACAGGCTTTAGCCAAGTCATAGAATCATAGAATAGTTTGGGTTGGAAGGGACCTTAAAGATCATCTAGATCCAAACTCCCTGCCACAGGGAGAGACACCTCCCACTACATTAGGCTGCTCAGTGCCTGATGATGACCATAGGCAGGATCTGATATGTTAATAACAAACAAACTGCTACTTTCTCTTAATGTGTGTGATCTGAAGAAATTAAGATTTCACTTTTTTTTTTTTCCGAAAGTCTTCATTAGAAGGATAAAAAGGAGAGAGTGGGTGTGGGGGGGAAAGAAGCTCTGAGAAATATTCTGGACATCTATGCCCAATAATTCAGTAATGAAGAATTTCATTTATTGCTAAAATGGCTTTTCAGAGACTGTTAATTACGAAACACAATTTTTGTAAGTCAAAATGCTTTAATTCTGAAAGAGACAGAGATTGTAATAGCATCATAGAGCCAAATGTCTTTCCTGCCTTTTCAGCAGAATATGCTGATTTGGATTTTTAATAATTATATGCTCCATTCAATCCTTCTATAATCAGTATTTTGCTACCAGACTATAATACTGATCCTTACTGTATTTTAAGATGCAGATAATTCATCTCTTTAAGAGATTATATTCTATGTTTGTTGCCATAGCAGTCCAGTGTATTTTTACTGAAAAGTCCCAACTCAAGCATACAAGAGAAAATCAAGCACAGATATTTGACCTAACAGAAGCCTTTGCTAATGGGGGAAAGGAAAGGGAAAGGGATAATGAGTGGAAACAAAAAAGGGCAGGAAGAAAGAAAAAATACAAGTAAGAAATGAGAAAAATAAAGGGGGAGATTCCTGCCCTTCAGGCTGAGTCCAGCCTGGCCTTAAACACCTCCAGAGATTGAGGGGGCATCCACAACCTCTCTGAGCAACCTCTTCCAGTGTTTTCCCCCATAATCTCATTGTACAGAAGAGTGGGGCATCTCTCCCTTCCCTGCCTCTTCGTTCCCACCTAGAACTGGGAAGGTTCTTTTTGGTGAAGAGGAATGTCCTCAACAGGCCTAAGCTTTATGCTGGAGGTTAAAATGATGTACCTAAAAGCATCCCCATCTTTCTCACTCCTGGCCTTACCATGCTGTGCCTGTTTTCATAGTCACAGACAAATGGCAGCTTGGTACCCAGGCTATAGGAGAGAATTTCTGCACCCTTTCTGCTCCCTGCAGAACCACAGTGGGCATTTCTGATACTTGTGGATGCCGGAAGAGTCTAAAAGATGTGTGAATAGTGTACTCTTATCCCACTGAAACTTTTTGAGAAGTGAAGAAAAATATTGAAAAGAAAATCCCTGTCCCCAGAGACTGGTGGATTGGATTTGTGGTGGGGTGACAAAAGAAGGCACTGCCTCCTGTCCATGGATTTGGGATACAGTGCCACAATGCCTCAGTGTGGAAGATGGTTCTGAACTGCTTCTGAGCTGTGTTCTTTGGTGGTCATGCTTGCTGTTGCTCCTTCTTAACACACAACAGGTCCTCTCCTAGCCTGGTGCTTTTGTGTCCACCCCTAAGCCTCATAAAAAAGTGAGAGAATGATTCCCTAAGTTAAAGAAAGGAACCTGGAAATGAAATTAGTTCTTTCAGATGCATCAAATCCTCTGTAGAATAATCCCCTGATAGCCTGATGCTTTTGTCTCCACCTCTAAGCCTCATCAGAAAGGGAGAGAAGGGTAAAGAAATGATTTCCTAAGCTATAGAAAGGGAACTGGAAATTAAATTAGTTCTTTCAGATGCATTGAATCCTCTGTAGAATAACACCTACTTACCAACCAGCATCTCAAAAAGGAAAACTCCCACAGACCACCAGTCACATTCTCGGCCATAATAACCATCACCCCCTTGTGATTTCAAGACTTCGGGTGAGATGTAGTCAGGAGTTCCCACAGCTGTATCACAGCGCACCATTCCTGTCTGTGCAAGAGACAACACCAGCAGCTCAGTTTAGAATACTTCTGAGTCCTTAAACAATCTGTCTATTAGTAGAAAAACATTTTTTTTAATTTTTTTTTTTAAATATTTGGTTTGAAGAACGTGTTGGAAAGACATCTTTTTATATTCTGTAAGTAATATGGACCAAAATGACTTTTTCTAGTCATGTGCTCTCCCCTGAATACTCCACAGAGCTTTTTGTCAGGTCCAAATTTCAAAAAATTGACCTATTTTATTCTTTTTATTATTTTTACTATTAAGTATGAAGCTACACACCAGATCAGGCTCCTCCTCATCTCACTGAATTCAGTGACAAAACTGCAGAATAATTTTTCCAAGCTGGGAGTTCTAGACCCTACATAGCAAATACATAATGATTTTCATAATGAATAATTTCATAATTACCTAAGTTGGAAGGGACCTTTCATATCATCAAGCCCAACCACCAACCCAACTCTGATAAGAAACATACTGAAAGAACTGAAAATCATATCAAGTCCAACAATCAACCCAACACTGATAAGAATCATACTCAAAGTACTGAAAATCAGTCCATATCATCATAAAGTCCTTAACACCCATAAAGCACTTAACACCCCATTTCCCATTCCTCTATAACTAATACAGCAAAAACAGTAACAATTTTAATGTGTTAAGTTGGTATTTTATGAAGTCTTACACAAATAAATCAGGTCCGTATCATCATAAAGTCCAACAATCAACCCAACTCTGATAAGAAACATACTGAAAGAACTGAAAATCATATCAAGTCCAACAATCAACCCAACTCTGATAAGAAACATACTGAAAGAACTGAAAATCATATCAAGTCCAACAATCAACCCAACACTGATAAGAATCATACTCAAAGTACTGAAAATCAGTCCATATCATCATAAAGTCCTTAACACCCCATTTCCCATTCCTCTATAATTAATACAGCAAAAACAGTAACAATTTTAATGTGTTAAGTTGGTATTTTATGAAGTCTTACACAAATAAATCAGGTCCGTATCATCATAAAGTCCAACAATCAACCCAACTCTGATAAGAATCATACTGAAAGTATTGAAAATCATATCATCAAGTCCAACAATCAACCCAACTCTGATAAGAATAATACTGAAAGTACTGAAAATCATATCATCAGGTCCGTACCAGCAAGTCCAACAATCAACCCAACTTTGATAAAAATCATACTCATATCATCAAGTCCAACAATCAACCCAACTCTGATATGATTTTCAGTATTTTCAGTATGATTCTTATCATCAAGTCCATATCATCAAGTCCAACAATCAACCCAACTCTGATAAGAATCATACCTGGGCAGGCCCTTGAACCCTAAACTCTCAGATTAGAAGGCTGATACTCTCCCATTTTGGCCAATTGAAAGAATAAATCAAGTTACAGGCAAATTTTAATTTTCTTATTTTTATTTATTTTTAAATTTTCTTATTTAAAGATAGAAAAATAATAAAAGTGAAAGATAGTTTTAAATAATAGCAAAGCTTCCTTTTTTAAAAAAAAGGGGGTTTATTAACATATTAACACAGTTGTATTAATGATTTTTTATCATCTTTGCTTCAGGCTACAAGCCTAAAAATAGAGGGACTAAGTGAAGCATGGTCAGATCTGCCAGCACTGTGCTTCAGACTTACAAACTTTGTTTTCTTTAATCCAATTCATCCAAGAGAGACTAGATGGGGGAACGGAATGATATTCTGGATGAAGGTAAGGAAATAGCAAAAATATAGACATTTTATATTCTGTCTCTAAACCTGTAATCTTTTTCCAAGTCATCTTAGGAAGTTCTTTGTGCGTTTTGCCATCAGCATGAACTAATGAATAGATGGAGACTGAATATTAATACAGAAGATTAATAGCAATGACTGAAGTCAAAATACCTATTTTAAAAAAGGAAGAGAAACATTTGGGAATTGACATGATATATAAAAATTGATATATAAAATTTGTATTGATATGTATATATTATTGATATATAAAAATACAAAATCTCTTTCTTGTCCAAATGCACAATTACAACAACTCAGTGGTAAATGACAAAGTCACTTGAATCCCTCTCTAAGAAAAAAGCTTCTGTAAAGTCACCAAAACAAGGATTTTTTCTCAACTCTTCAGTCATAGCTTCATCACTGAAAAGCACTTAACATTTCCCATTCCTCTATAATTAATACAGCAGAACAGTAACAATTTTAATGTGTTAACACAAGTTGGTATTTTATAAAGTCTTATACAAACAAAACAAAGGTTGTGACAAAAAAACTCCAGCCCTGCCTGCCTTCATATGTAGCAACATGAAAGCTTCTGCAGATACTAAAGAATTCCAAGTAACAATACCTTAACTTTTCAGGCAAGACATCAAAGAATTGAACACTATAAATAAAGGGCACAGTGTGCCAACACCAGTTTTCAAAGGACATCCCTCTGAAGCACATGGATTTGGTTGCACTTATACCCCATAAAACTATCTCCCTTCTTCTGTATTGGGAACAACTAAAAATGCATTTGTAGGAGGCATCTTTAAAGATCATCTGGCTCAACCTATCATGGGAAAGATGGAGATGAAATTACCTAGCACCATGACCAACTGCATCCTGGAAATCTCCAGTGATGGGAATTACTACCACACCCCTGAGGAGGTCATCCCATAATGCACTGAATATAATATTTCCAGATTTCTGTTCCTTTCATTTACACAGCAGCTCTTTCAAAGACCTTGGGTGTTGCTCTGCATGAATTCTTAAGCACTGGATACTCTTTAATGANATCTGGCTCAACCTATCATGGGAAAGATGGAGATGAAATTACCTAGCACCATGACCAACTGCATCCTGGAAATCTCCAGTGATGGGAATTACTACCACACCCCTGAGGAGGTCATCCCATAATGCACTGAATATAATATTTCCAGATTTCTGTTCCTTTCATTTACACAGCAGCTCTTTCAAAGAACTTGGGTGTTGCTCTGCAAGCACTGGATACTCTTTAATGCCACAGTCCAGCTAGTTTTTATGATCTCTGGCATGAAAGCCAAGTAAACAGGGAATTAAGTCCTGCCTGTGCATTCTATGGCATCCTGACAGTCCCTATATTCTACACTATGACTTCTGCCTCCTCTACTTTAGCATTTGAAGACATCTAAAGGGTTCTGGATAAAGTATTACTCCTGGATTTCCAATATTAATACTCTGGTTTATGCCCAAATACCAAACTTAGCAGTTCTCACACAGAGCTTCTTCTTTCAGGGAATCTTGGGGTAGAGTTATACCCAAGACTTTTCTTATCACCTAGAAAGATCAAGGTGGATCTTGCAACTCCATCTTGAAGGAGGCTCCTGTAGCTGAGTGATGTTCAGTGCAGAAATATAAAAGGCTGTCTGAGAGACACAGCATGTTCACACACCTTTTGACAACTTGGCTGTGAGACTGTAACACTTCCTGTCATAATTCTGAATTGTTTGTCTTCAACTATCTCATCAGGTCCTGAAAGGCTTCAGGTTGGATAACCCCAGTGCTCTTTGTCCTCATAGGAGAGATTCTTCAGAGCCTTTGATCATCTTCAAGGTACCCCCTCTGGACTCGCTCCACAACAGGTCTATGTCCTCCTTGTATTAAGGAGCTTCAAAGTTGGATGTAGTACTCCAATGAGAGCAAAAGAGGGGCAAAATCACCCCCCTCAACCAGCTGGTCACACTTCTTTTGATGCCACCCAGGCCACAGTTGGCTTTCTGGACATTTCCAGGCTCATACTAAGCTTTTCATACACCAGAACCTTTAAGTCCTACTTTGCAAGGCCACTGTCAAACCCCTCATAGTGGGGATTGTCCTTGCCCAGATGGAGAACCCTGCACTGGGCTTGGTTGATCCTCCTCAGGTTCACACTTCATAAGCTTGTCCAGGTCCCTCTGGATGACATCCTGTGCCTCTGGTGTGTCAACTGTAGCACTCAGCCTGCTGTCATATGCAAACATGCTAAGGGTGTACTCAATTCCTCTGCCTGTGTCATTGGTTAAGATATTGAACAGTGCTGGTCCCAAGATGAACCTGTGTGGGACTCCCCTTGTCCAGATCTCCATTTGGACACTGAGTTGTTGACCACTACATATATCTGGATGTGAACATCCAACTAATTCCTCATTTGCAGAATCAGGGACTCACTCCCTTCCTTCTTCTTTTCAATAAACAAGTGCTGGAGAGTTCTTATATGATCAGATCAAGTGTTAGCACTGCTCCAGGGCTTGCACAGCAAGTTGCAGATAGCCAACTGCATCAAGAAGCATGAGAAATAAGTTGAGCACCTTCCTTCTTCCAGCTAAACTGGCTGAGCTGAAGAGATAATCCCAAATGATAAACAGCCCTTCTTTTGGTCACATCTCTTTTCAATATATATCCTCTAAACCTCTACTTTTCTAAAAACCCAGTTGGCACACAGCAATATTATGTAGTGAGCTTGGCAGCACTACCAGTTCCTGGCTCTAAGGTCACATTTCTTACAGAATACCTGAAAATTGCAGCCTGCAAGACATCAAAAGATACCTAAGATATCAAAAGGGAACTATAATTCCCACCAAGTACTTCAGACCATCTCCATTCTTTATTATAGAAATAACCTGGTGCAAAAAAAAATTAAATAAAATCCCACAAAGCCCAAAAGCATCACACAACAGAACTATATGGACAGGATAGTTCCTTTTATCTTGGAAAAATTTAACAAAACACTTAGAAATTCTTCTCACATACTGGTAAGAAGGAATTCTGCTGTGTCTGCACTAGACTGGAGGACTTAGGGACACACTAAATTCAATTCCACAGCAGAGGTCAAAAAAATTCTATCACCAAATTGCATCAGAATTTTCCTGGGTTCTCAACAGCATAAGGAAGATGATAATGTGCACAACTGCTTAAAGAACTCCAAATCAGAAAAAAAATAAATAAGAATTGGGCAAGGATATGTTTTCCAGAAGTCATCCTGCCAACATCAACAGTGCACTGACACACTTGGGATGTGTTCATGTTTTGTAAGGAGTAGCATGAGATTTGGAGATAATCCACAACCTCTCAAATTCTAAAACTTCCTGTATAAGAAATAATTTACCATTCCCCTCAGTCTGAGAAACAAGAAGAGCTTAAAATATAATCCATTAAAAATCCAACTTCTTCTGGAGATCAGTGGTTCATGGATGATGCCTGGTCCAAACTGGAGCTCATTGTAACTCTAAAAATGTGCATGCACTCCCCATCAATCACATTTCATTAATCCATTATTTTTAATAACAGCAGCAATGAAAAAAGCAATAAAAAGCAGAGCTTCATTATTTCTGGAGTCCCTAAAATACCACAAGGGATCATTCTTTTTTATAAAAAAAAAATAAAAAATATATTCTTTTTTTAAAAAATAGAAAAATATTCTTTTTCTTTTACAAACTCTTTGATGCTTTTTTAATTGTGTCTTTTGGTGAACATCAGATTCCCTTCAGACCCAATGTATATTGTCTCAAAATCAAGATGGATTTATTTATAGACAGCAAACTAAGAGATCAAGTCCTGCTTTTGATTTTTTTTTTCAAATAAAGTAAATGCTAGCAAGTAAATAAAAAAAATGAAGGTAAACAGTGTATCTACTTTTAAAATAACAACTAGAATAACAGCAAAACTAAACTAAAAAGGAAGGTAAAATTCATATCTACTTTTAAAATAACAACTAGAATAACAGAAAAACTAAACATTTGACTGAACCTCAATAAACAGTGGCAGTTGTTCAATGAAGTTAATATATTGTCACAGGAAAATTAAAAAAAAAATACAGCAAAATAACCAGAAACATCACTTCTGGATATGGCTGAGAAGAAATTAAAAATGCTCAGGAAAATTGAGTAGATTTCAGAGATTATATCAAGTATTGCTTAATACAGGAAAAAATGCCTAACACATTAAAGCAAATAAGCTTAAAAGGATCATCCTTGCCAACATAAGTATAGAAAACTTTCAAAGGCCAGACAAACCATGACAAACATTCAGCACAGGTTTTTTTTTTAGAATCTCTTGGAATTTCTTCACAGGAAGAATATATTGTGAAAATTCCACCATAATATTTTTTGTCAGGGAACATTTTTAAATTGCTAACTACTAAGGTGTATATTATTAAAGAAGATTTGAAAATAAAGCTAAGTAATAGTTTTTGTTAAAAATAAAATATTCTTTTAAATCCCCATGAGACATAAGCACATTTGTCAGTACATGGTGAAATATGAGTAAAATATATAACACATTGACAATTAGCTAAGAAATTTTAATCAATCTATGACATACCACTGCTGCCTTACTGTGACCTCATTTTAATGACCACTAGAGGATGCTATGAGAACAATTAGACACAGTAAAAATAAAATAAACAGGAATTCTCTAACTTGCCTATAAAATAATCCCAATTACATTCAAATGTCAGCTTCTGAATTGTACCAGGGTTTCTAAGGTTGAAACTAGGAATTGTCTCATAAGCTTCTCAGACATTTGGCAAAAGAATTAAACTCAGAAATTCATAAACACACGTGCTTTCAAAAACAACAAAAAGTTAGTTTACATCCTTCTTCCATGTGCCAAAATAGTTTACTATAGACAAGGTTATACTAGTTATAGTAGTCTTCTACTTAAAAGAAGGAGAAAAGAAACAAGCTGCCAACCAAGTGGACCCTTTGATGACTATTCCTTTAAAGATAATAATTAATAAGAAAATAACTTACTTCATCCATTTTCATACACGTGCCAAAATCTGCCAGCTTCAGATGCCCATGTTTATCCAAAAGCATATTGTCAGGCTTCACATCTCTGTGTATCAAGCCCATGGAGTGAATTGCATCCAGAGCAAGCACAACTTCAGCTGTGTAGAACTTGGCCCATTTCTCAGGCACATCGTAGTTGCTCATAAGGTTTACAAGATCTCCTCCTGGCATGTATTCCATTACCATGTACAAGTATTTGTCATCTTGAAAGGCACAAGATAGCTGCAACATTAAAAAGAACAGAAAGGAAAAGGTGCAATTATTTTTTTTAGAGACAGCTAGGAAAAAGAACAAAGCTTTTTATCTTCAAGTTTCACTAAACCTGGGCTTTCAAGATTAAAGTAACTTTGTTTTTTTTTTAATACTCAGATAATCTACATTTGCTATTAATTATGACTACCTTAAAATCTACTTCAAACGCCCTCCATCTGCACTCTTAAGAAAACAAAAAAGAATTACAGACATTTTAAATATTTTGAGCTTCTCTATATGCATTTTTCTTGGCATTAAAAAGTATCACTGAGTCAAAATTGAAAATATCAGATCTGAGAAAGAGCACATCATGTACAGATTTGAAAACATTGAAAAGCATTTAGTTTCTAAATTTCATATTATAAATGTTCTTAGTTCTGTACATGTTTACAAACATTCATCACTAAATCAACAGATATGGAAATATGAAAGGAAAAAAAATTTAAAAAAAACATTGTCAGT
>VZTY01008607.1:12474-58335 GCA_013400935.1 Turnix velox | reverse complement strand
AAATTATCCTTAACTATAAAATAATTATCAGATATAAATTGCAGCCAGAATTTTCCCTGTTGGCATGTTGGTGAAAATAAGTTCATTGTCTTTAAAATGTATCTCTAACCTAGAGTGATGGTGTTTTAGAGGCTGCACTCAGTGATCACAAGGTCTAAAAATGGAAATATAAAAGAAAAAGAAAACCTAAAAACCCCCCTAAAATTCTCAATAGCCCAATTCAAAGCACAACCATAGCACAATTCAAAGAAATTATCCTTAGCTATAAAATAATTATCAGATATAAATTGCAGCCAGAATTTTCCCCATTGGCATGTTAGTGATAAGTAAGTTCAGTGTCTTGAAAAATGTATCTCTAACCTAGAGTGCTGATGATTTAGAGACTGTACCAAGGTCTAAAAATGGCCCAACCCAGAAAAAAAAAAAAAAAATCAAATGTTCAATAACAGGTGTGAAAAGCCTCTGAAAGTCTCTCAGGGTATATTGCCCTTTTACCATAAAAACTCCCAAACCTAAGAACATTTACATCTTTAATTTGCCCACATAAAACTCACAGGCATTTGAAAGCATTGTGTGGAGAGGAGAAAATTTTAAAAAAAAGTGAGTTTGTGGTTGATAAAAAATTATGAAGAATAGGAAATTCCACCATTAGGTTAAAATTTGTTGTCTGTTATTAACAGAATCCAAAATAGAGTCTGGATTCTCACACTAATGACACCATAATGAATAACAACACTGTGCCTTTACACAGCCACTTTTGGGTTTGCCCTCAAGCAATTACATAAAGAAAACAACATTTTCCCTACCACACATCAATAAAACCACTACATTAATCTATGTGTCTGTTTTCTCATTTTTCATGTTAAAAAAGAAGACATAGAGATCAGTGTGGTCCATGGAAGATCTTTGTATTGTCTTTAACATCTCTTGACAGATTTTATTCCAGTTGGGATTTAGTTTTTCTAACCCTCACCTATACCTTACTCCAACCATGGATGCATTAGGAAAACCTCAGTTAGTTTTCTCTCTGTTTCTATATGACATAAACAAGGTAACAGACATTTTTAGAATAGAAAAAAAATGTATTTCTAGTTTGAAAAATCTGAAATTTCTAATGAAATTGCAAATTCACGTTGCTCTTCTCAGTCTGATGATTAGAGCTCATTATTCAGAGTTCATTTTTAATTCTGCTCTTTTCATTGTTCAAAGTTAACTGCCACTTCAGGTAACTACTGCCATTAGAAGAAACTAAAAAATAGTTTTACTTGGTTAAGTGTTTGTGATGAATATAGGGAAGAACACAGGGTATTGTCAGCAAAGCAAAAAATCTTTAAAAAAAACCAAAACCACCAAAAAACCCAAACCCAAAACAAAACAACAAAAAACCCCAAAAAAACCCCAAACCCAAAACCAACAAAAAAACCCCCAAAAAACCAGAACAAAACAAAAAAAAAANCCAAACCAAAAACAAAAAAAAAAAAAAAACCAAAAAAAACAAAAAAAAAAAAAAAAAAAAAAAGAAAAAAAGAATGAAAATTTAAAAAAAAAAAACTTGTAAAACAATTTTACATGTTATGAGGAATACACAAACAGCTTAAGGCCAGTTTTTACTTATTAAAGAAGCATGCCAATGTATGTGGAAAGCACTTAAATGAATTAATTATTTAACAAAATGACATGCTAACAGTTTCTCTAAGCACATGCTTTCACTACCCATTTTATTAATTGGTGTAATTTACCAGTTATGACAAATTGCTCTATCCTATACTAACCCTTCCCAAAGGTATAGCTCATTATGAACATGATGATGATGATACATGTCATGAGACAGCTACAATTAATGGTGCTCAAGCCCAGATTGAGCAAGAAGCCAATGCTAAATTGCCTGGATATTGCTTCTGAGTTGACATGGAGTAATTGCCAACAAGGCAGAAGATGGTTTTAAGCAAACCAGGAGTGTCCTACAGCTATCAAATCCCAGCTGAAAAGACACTTCTTAAAGCACTCTTCATGCTAATTGTCTGTGATCAATCAACAACATGAAGAAAGATGTTTATTTCTGCATGTCCACACTAAATTTTTCACAGCTGGAAAGGTAACATCCTCATTTTTCCTAATAATTATCTGAATTATAGAATGGTTTGGGTTGGAAGGGACCTTAAAGATCATCGAGTTCCAACCCCCCTGCCATAGGCAGGGACACCTCCCACTAAAATATTTCAAACAACTGTCTTATAACTTTTAGTGATGCATTTGGAGTGGCTAAAATGTGCACACTAAATTTTTCTCAGTTGGAAAGGTAACATCCTCATTATTCCTGATAATTATCTGGATATTTTAAACAATTAGTGATGCATTTGGTGTGGCTAAAATGCAAATTTATCTACTTTCTAAGACAGCCAAATACACAAAACTCAGAGAAACTGCTGTAAAACACCTTTAAAAAGTAAAATCTGAACCTAAACCATTGTTTTTGGGGTTTAGATACAAATTCAAAAGCAGCTCTTGACTGATCTCAATTTATGGCTTTATTATTATTATTAATGTTTCAGTTTTATGTATCTTCCTTACCTGAACGACCCAGGGACTGTTGGCAAAGGCCATGATGTCTCTTTCTTCCCAGAAAAAGGCTGAATCTGATCTCTTGATCATTTCAAATTTACTAAGTAGCTTCATTGCATAAACCTTCTGGGTCATTTTATGGCGAACCTGTTGGTTGAAAAAGAAATAACTTTTTTAAAAATCCCTCAGGGGAAAAAAGGGAATACTGCCTGTTTCTCTTATTATGCAAACTGCTTTATGGGATGTGATGACTTCAATTCTTCATGTACTCTATTTTCTACACAGTAAAGATTTGAGAACTTCCAAACCTGCAGAGATAGTTCTAACTGGGGTGCAAAAAGGATGCCAAATGAAGTAAAATACAACAGAGTCCAGCCAACTTCTGAATCTGCTGATGCAACCCCTGAAGAGAAGGACATGGTCCATGTCTGCAGAAGGTCTTAGGAGGTAGATATTCATAAAATCATAGAATAGTTTGGGTTGGAAGGGACCTTGAAGATCATCAAGTTCCATCCCCCCTGCCAAATCCAAAAGAAGGGTCCCCACTTCCACCCTAATCCCAAAGGAAGGTCCCCAATTCCAAGGTCATTTCAATTTCCAGGTCATTTCAATCCTTTCCAATCTATCCCCAAAGAAGATGCTGGGAGAAACAGCCAAGAAAATTAAAATTAAAGCAAAAAAAAAAAATTAAAATTAAAAAAGAAATAAAAAAATGAAACCATCCCAAAAACTAGGCTCAAGTTTTTAGATATTGGCCTGAAAGGAAGGGGTTTGGAAGGAGAGAAATAATGTACAGTTAAAAATCAAGCTACTGGAAACACATATTTTATTCAAGATGCATTGATACAAGTGTATATTCTTTCTCTGCCATAGCTATGAGCATAAAAATGACAGCTGGATCCAGCAGTTTGCTTATTCAAAGTGAGACTGTTAAAATAACCAACTAAAATCAAACAATCAGACAACAAGAAAAGAACCAATCCAAAACTTAGGATGGGAAAAGAACCATCTTTCTATAAAGAACCAAAAAGCTCTTCTCAGTTAATGTGCTTACTTGAAAACATACAGAAAAAAAACCCCAAACCATTTATAAAAGAAAAAGGAAATTACTATTTCCCACTCAGAAGTTTCATTATGTAATGAGAAATAAAATTAACTCACTTTTTATCTGACCATCTATCCACTGCACTGATTCAAATCAGAAATTCTACAAGCAGTTCAGTTCCTCTTCCAATATTTATTTAAAAAAAAAAAGATGAGTCATACTAATTATTTAAAGTAGCTAATAAATTATCTTAAAATTGTGTAAAATTAAAAAAAAAATCATTTAAGTTTTCCAGCAAGATTTGTAAAACTTTCATGACACCATCTGAAAACATTTTGGAAAACTTCATCTAAATATGGACATGACATAAAATCATTAAAATACAGATTGAAATCATTACCCTGTTAATGAAACAGTGTCAGGTTTATACTACTTTATGAAACAACTACTAAAGAATCATTTTTAAAATATTTTTGAGTGTTCCTTGCAGAAATAAAGGTGAGCTGCAGACATAGAAGCAGCATTTTGGGGGGGGAAACAAGGAAAGAGTAAGAACATGAACTGAAACAAGCCTGTTTATGAACCTATTGATCTTGAAACTGGAAATTCTTACTTTCAAAATATAGGAACAAAAGCTTCAGGATTAGCTTCTTGTGGAGTTTGACACTAAACAACAACCTTCTGTTCAGAAAACCAAACAGAAACACTGTAGCTACACACATTAACTATGTAAGTATATATATTTTAGGGTATTCACAATTAACCAACTAGTAAAGGCAACCTAAGAAATGACTCTGTAAACTATCTTCTTTCTGTCTGCTAATCCCATATAGGATTATTCACAAAGACTTGGTAGTACACCACAAACTATGCACCATGAAGCAGAGTTTTTGTAATCCTGTTCAAAACTAGAAGAAACACAAAGACCAGCAGCCTCAGAAAGGCAATGTTGAAATGAAGACATCTTTTCTCAGAAAGTTCAGTCTGAGCACCTCTTTAAGGTATTGACAAAACAGGGTTTTTTTGGCTGAATTATTTCCTGAGAAAAAATTCAAAATAGGTTCATTTATACAAAAAAATCAAGGAATTGAGGCAATAACTATCATGCCAAGATACTCAAAATGCTGAGGGTGTTCTGGTTTGCCAGTATAAGAAGGACATTGAGCTGTTGGAGCAGGTCCAGAGGAGGACACAAAGAGGATGAAAGGGCTGGAGCAACTGCTTTATGAGGACAGGCTGAAGGAGTTGGGGTTGTTCAGCCTGGTGAAGACAAGGCTCAGGGGGAACCTCACAGTAGCTTCTCAATACCTGAAGGGAGCTACAGAAAGGCAGGGGTAGGACTTTTTAATAGGATATGGGATGAGAGGAGTAGAAATGATGGATGTAAATCGCAAGAGGGTAGATTTAGGTTAGATATAAGAAAGAAATTCTTTAGGGTGAGGGCAGTGAAACATTGGAAGAGGTTGCCCACAGAGGTTGTGGATGTTCCCTCAATCCCTGGAGGTGTTTAAGGCCAGGCTGGACAAGGCACTGAGCAGCCTGATGTAGTGGGAGGTGTCCCGGCCTATGGCAGGGGGGTTGGAACTTGATGGTCTTCAAGGTCCCTCCCAACCAAGCTATTCTATGATTCTGTGATTTTATGAACAGATCTAGGGGTGATATTTCTCCTTAAATCACCACTATGGTCCCTGGAAAACAGCCTACTTAGCTAATAGCCACGGTGCTCTTTACCCAGAGTTGCAGTGGCACATAAATATATTGGCACAAACATCAGATTATTCATGTATCAAACTGCTGTGATGTTTCAGTTTCTTCCAACTGTTTAAATGACCTGCCTAATTTAAACTGCACCTCACCAGAGTAACTCTCAAAATAGGTGGGAAAACCCCTTCATGCTGTCAGCACTAAGTAACATAGCCTTGTTTAACCTGTGAAAATGCACTAAGAAATAAAAAATTTCCCTTTACTCTGCTTCGTCAATCTAAGGCTATAAAGAAAGTCCACCAACAAGTATGCATGAAATGCATCCATACTTTCTACAACAATCACACACTAAAGCAAAGAAAACAACCATTTGAAGTTACCAGATTGATTACAAAGCATTGATACAATCTCTGCTATGATAAAAGAAAATGAATTCTCCAGAAAGTAAGACTTGAAATCATCACAGACATCCTAAAACACTTCATAATTGAGTCACAGGAAAATATTATTATAGATAGTGTCCCAAAATTTACATCCAGACAGATTTTCAGGTAATAGACTATTTGCATTACCCCAGACATGTGGCTGGGGAACTAAACCCAATAAAAAAGCACATAATGGAAAAAAAACTAAACCAGCATCTGTGTCTGTTTACATCTGCCATGACAACTGCTGTGTATGACACCAAGAAATCACATAGTTAAATCTGTCACCCAGACCATCCTTTACTTGCAAAGACAAAAAAGAATTAGTTTTGCTTCAGTTTTCTATTCCAGGGCATGATACAGTCAGTTTACTGCAATCAGACCTGGGAGAAGGGGCTGAGGATATGTTCCAATTTCAAATCAAGAGGATTTTCCCTCAAGTGCAGTCAAATAAGAGGTGCTCAGGATGTGCTTTCACAAATTACTGCTTCTGCATAAACCACAAGCACCATAATTCAATTTTTCTGTCTGCCCTAGACACCAGAAACTTTTAATTCATGGCACTGCAGATGAGGAGCAGCAATCTCCCAGCCTGCAATTATTTTTCTATCTTTCCCCATCTCTACCTAATAGAGCCAGAGTCCAGAGATCAAGAGAAGATTTCAATGCATTTTAATTTTAATACATTATAGGGAATTCATTTTCCACCAAAGCTGGATGCTCAGATCAGAATCATCAGATCTCTATTGGACAGAATTTTTTTAATTTTGGGGCAAAGGAGGGAGGAAAAGTCAGGCTATTTTAAATAATAATTAAAAAAAAATAAATACAGTAGTAGAGAATGTGCTCTCCCTTCTTTATAGGATCTGGAAAGCTGATCTCTCCACATCACTTCTTTCACAAGAAAAAGCTACACTGGAGCAGAAGGTGCGGGGGAAACAAAATTATATTAAGGAGGTTATAGCACATATTTTTGTGCTGCATGTTAACACATTTTTTTGCCTTTTGTATTTAACTTCTTGGATTTAACCATTAGAAATATTCAAGAATGTTTGTGCAAGACATATTTATGCACAACAGCACACACTGATAACATGACATTCCCTAATTTAACCCATTTAATCATGTTTTATTTATGGGTTTTTCTGCACGGAGCCCCTAGTGAAGCAAACTTCTATTTTGATCCCAGAACTTGTTGCAAAATATTTTGATTACTGCAAATCCATCATCTCTAACTGTGGTGTTAGCATTGTGAATGGAGCACAAATGGATACAGCTTAGCTCAATAGTTTAAACTTGTCTCATACCTTGTGAGGCAAAAAATGTAGGTATGTGTGCCCTCATCATCATCTAATATTAGCTTGGATTTACTCTTGTATTTATTAACCCTCTGCCTTTAAGCTGCATAATTTATATGCCAGAAAAAGATTGTTCTTTAAAATTGGCATGAAGTATGGAAAAGCTCCCTTCCAGTATTTAAGTATTCATAACTTGTTTTATTTTGAGGTTTGAGGGGCTCATTTAAAGACCTAAAAAAACCCTATAAAGTATAAAAAATAAATACATCAAATCCAACTCTGTCATCACTTGATCAAGTTGCTAAGCATTTCACCATCACTTTACAAGGCAAATGAGAGAGAAAGTCCCCTCAAACTACTTAACTGCAGGATGTACACTGTGAATTTGCAAATTACCTGGTTGGACAAGGCACTGAGCAGCCTGATGTAGTGGGAGGTGTCCCTGCCTATGGTAGGGGGGTTGGAACTTGATGATCTTTAAAGTCCCTTCCAACTCAAACTATTCTATGAGTCATGTAAATACTGTTATGACTAGACACATGGGCTTTTTACCCAGTTCCAACAAATTTCACCTATATTAATATCAAAAATACAAATCATTTTATACTGGAATGATAAATTTATGGCCATTTGATGTTGTGTGCGTCCTGCAAGATTTTCAGAGCTAAGATCCCACCACATTCCTCAAAGCACCAAAACATCTTTGTACCTCCCAAAATTGTTTTACATGATAAGGCAGTATGATTTTCCCAGCTTCTTAGTGCAAACCCAGCACAGAATTGTAAATTCTGTGTCAAAAGGATCGTACCCTGTGGTAACAGGACAAGGGGCTTCAATTGCTGCAAATGGATGTAAATTGTAAAGGGGTAGATTTAGACTTGACATAAGAAGGAAATTCTAAACAGTGAGGGTGGTGAAACAGTGGAAGAGGTTGCCCAGAGAGGTTGTGGATGCCCCCTCTCTGGAGGTGCTGAAGGCCAGGCTGGACAAGGCACTGAGCAGCCTGATGTAGTGGGAGGTGTTCCTGCCTATGGCAGGGGGATTGGAACTCAATGATCTTTAAGGTTCCTTCCAACCTGAACTATTCTATGATTCTATGAAATCACTTGCTCCCCCTTCCAATAGCTTTCCAGACATCTCTATCCCTCTCAAAATATTTACTCAAAAAATTATCATGGATGAGCTGCTGTACCATCATTAGCTCATGGCAACTCATCCTTGGTGTTTGTATTCCGAGATTCTATTTGGTGCTTAGATCCATCTTATACATGTGCTCAAATTTTCCTATTTATCACACAGCATGATTTGGAAGTCCAAGAAAAAATCTAAATTAAATAATAAGCAGGCTACACATCATGTACTAAGTTATTTTATGTATTATGATTACTTTTTTCCTAAATAGAATTTCTCTGTAATTTAAAAGTAATCCCATTCTTACATTAGATATTACACACCTAATACAGTGCTGAATAGATAATCTTGAATAATCATATGCAATAAATACAAGCAGCACAATTATAATAAAGAAACTATTTTATTTGTTGCACTGTTCACTTGCTGTTTCACAGGATGAATTCAGAGACTATATAGTGATGCCTGCAGCCAAAAAGCCTAAATTTACCCTGAACTGCCTTATTTAATTTCCATCAAATGAAAGCAAACTGTTTTCCAAGTCTTTCTGATCCAATCCATCATGTTTTGAGCTCACACGTACCACAAATGACCTGATAATACAACAAAGATAACATTTATTCTTTATAATTATATATTTTTAGGTCGATAGCATGCAAGATCAGGGGAGGTTTTGGTTAGAGCTGTAAATATGTTTAATTATTAAATGATTACATTCTTACCAGCTGCACTTCTCCAAAGGCCCCTCTTCCAATCACCTTGACAACATCATAGTCTTCAGCTTTCATTTGTAAAGCTCTGATTTTTTCCACAATCTTCTCATCTAAAATAAAACAAACAAAACATTGTGATACCAAATGAAGAGTTTTCCCTAATGCTTTTCATTTAGAGTAGAAATCAGCTGTTTTAATTTTAATTTTAAACCTTTATAGAGGCATCTTGGTAAGTCTTAATGCATTCACAATGATTATCCTCTGTCATTAACTGTTTGGAAATCATTAACCATCTACCTTTAGCTGACCTGTCTTTCAGAGTTTGCTGACACTCATTTCACACCTTTAATAATCATTCACAAGCTCACAAGAAGACTCTGGAAATGAAAAGAAGCAGTGATGCCTATCTTGAAATTTCAGATAAATATTCCTTGCCACCTGCTCTCCTGCCAGATCTGCCAACACTCCATGGATAGCACAGGAGTGTGAAATAACTGGTGCTTACAAAAGCCCTGCAGGTGAAACCTGCTTTGGCAGGGACACAGCTTCACATCTACTCATTTATTTCCCCAGGGAACATTAATTTAAATTTATGCAGGCTTATGTAACTCCTGGCCATCTCAAAGTGCTTTTTAGTGTCCAGTGCATTTATGGTTATACTCTTTCTAAAATTAGCTCCATGGTTCTCCATCCAGTATCCTCTGATGTAATATTTCTGCAGATAAGCTGCTTCAGTATTTTTCTTGCTGGTAGTTGTCATAAATTCACTGGTTTTCACTGAAATTTCTACCTCTGATAAACTCTAAAGACATGCAAGGTCCTAGATTCTTTAATTCTGTGGATGTCATGTGCTAGACTGAATGTAGAGTGGGCCAAAATTTATTTTTTAAAAAAAGTATTCTTTTGGAGCCACAAATGGAATCCCTAATACTGGAGATAATCTTTCTTAAGGTGACAAGGACTGACACTGTCTTCACAAATGCTTAGAGGAAGAACAAACTTAAGTAGAACAGGCTGGCTGGAGCAAGAGAATGAAATTGTGCAAAGAGCTGTGGACACTTCTATTCAGAGAGCAGAAGTGTGAATAACAAAATCCCTGTCTAGGCTCAAATACTATGGAATTTGACCCCAAGAAAGACATTAAAGGGGACTTCAGATCTGAACACAGGAGAAAAACAATGGGAGGCACAGTTAATTCAGTATGACATTGTCAGCAGGGAGTTAATGATAATAAACATCCAGTAAATAGCTTAACCTTTCCTACACATCCATGAAGAGCAACCTGGCAGGCTCCAAACAATCCAGAAGATGCCTGAAAATCAAAAACATTCCTTTTGACTCCACTGAGCAACAGCGAGGGACTCTGATCTATCGCTCACAAAAAAAAGAGAGAAGTGGACAGGGCTTGACAAAGTCTGTGTCAGCCTTGGCTGAAATAACTTTGAGAAATGAGGAAGGAAAAGGACCTTGGACTTCAGGAGAAGTCTACAGCTTGTTCAGCCAACTCATAAGCAGCATCCCGTGGGAAGCTGCTGTGGAGGGTAGAAGAAGAGTGGGTTGATGTTCAAGATGAGATGTTCATAGCATAAGAACAATCTGTTCTAGTTAGCTAGAAACTGAGAAGGAATGGCAGAGTGCCAGTTTAGCCAAATGGACATCCCCTGCCTCAACTCAAGCACTGAAAGAGAAGGTTTGGAACGTGGAAGAAGAGATGAGCTACCCAGCAGGAATCTTCTAAACCTGAGAACTGGGAAAGCAAAGATCAATTGGAAATGAAACTAGCCAGGGTTATGAAGACATATGAGCTTTTCTAAGTATGAAAGAATAAAAGAATGAGGCAAATACTGCTTTTGGTGGAGTAGATCTAACGCAAATGAAAATGATGACAAACTCAACATGAGCCACTAGTGTGCACTTGCAGCCAAGAAGGCCAACCAAATCCTGGGTTGCATCAAGAGGAGTGTGACCAGCAGGTCCAGAGAGGTGATTTTGCCTCTCTACTGGGCTCTGGTGAGACCCCACCTGGAGTTACTGTGTCCAGTTCTGGAGCCCTCAACATGAGAAGGACATTGAGCTGTTGGAGCGGGTCCAGAGCAGGGCCACGAAGATGGTCAAAGGGCTGGAGCAACTGCCCTATGAAGACAGGCTGAAGGAGTTGGGGTTGTTCAGCCTGGAGAAGAGAAGGCTCAGAGGGGACCTCAGAGTAACTTATCAGTACCTGAGGGGGTCCTACAGAAAGGCAGGGGAAGGAATTTTTAATATGATATCAGATGGGAGGACTAGAAACAATGGATGTAAATTGGAGGGGGGTAGATTTAGACTTGACATAAGAAAGAAATTCTAAACAGTGAGGGAGGTGAAGCACTGGAAGAGGTTGCCCAGAGAGGTTGTGGATGCCCCCTCTCTGGAGGTGTTCAAGACCAGGCTGGACAAGGCACTGAGCAGCCTGATGTAGTGGGAGGTGTCCCTGCCTATGGCAGGGAGGGTTGGAACTTGTTGATCTTTAGGGTCCCTTCCAACCCAAACTATTCTATGATCTCTATGAAATCAACATGGGAGAAGATCAATGCCATTAGTGTCTCAGTGGCAAGCTCTGCTTACAGACCTCCCAGCTCCCAAAAGCTGAAAGCAGTGTATAGAGCAGGGTAGCCCAGGAAGTCAGACTTAAGGACCAATAAAACAAACCTGACATCCTCCTGGCCATGAGACAACACAGCATGCATCCAAGCATGCTGAAGGAGCCAGTCAACATCACTGCCAGGCTGTTCTCTAAAGGTTTTGAAAGGTCACAGCAACTCAGGGAAGCTCCTTGTGACTGGAAAAGGGCAAATGTCACATCCATGTTCTCCAAGGACAAGACAACAAGGAGGATCTAGGAAGCTACAGGCTGGAAAAACAGCCTAGCCTCACTGCCTAGCATGACCACATAGCAAATTCTTTGAAGGACAGAGGCAAGTAAAAACCTCAAAAGCAGACAGATCTGCTACATTCAGTTCAGAATGAAACTGAGAAATAATCCAAAGTGTGAACAGGAAAAGGAGCTGAGAGAGTTCTGAGGCTCTTTCCTACAAAAAATCATGAAAGATTAGACAGGAACATAGGGCTGCAATAGTGCTTTACTCACACCAAGTTTATTCGCTCATTCATGATGTGAACTAATTTTGCAGTTTGGGAAGGGAAGACTGTGCTCACAGTCTTACTTAACTGCAGATCACAAGGGAAGGATGACAAATGTGAAGTCACAGGAAGCAGCAATAAAGAGGGAACATGAGCACATTTCAAGTCAGAAAGAAAAAGCAGTTACAAATTTCAACAAAATGTTCCATCTCACAGGGTGAAGGCATCACATGAGTTTATTTTCAAACGTTTTTGAGATGTTTTAGATTTTTTTCAGGTACATGAGATGGCAGGGTTTTAAAAGTGTTGGAAGAGTATAGTGTAAGCTTTATGATTTATGAATTGGCCATAAACTCCAGGAATACTGTGTTCAAAATGTATTACAGAAATGATAAACAATGGTAATAGAGATTCAGTGAAAAAGTGAAGCAATGAAAAATGCAGCAATTTTTTAAGAAGCAAGAAAGATACCGAGGACCTGATAGTTTTATTATCCCTGTGCAATGCAGAGGATGGAGAAATCTTGCTTGCTGTACTAAAAGATGAATGAATGGGATTTTTCTGTTTGAAGGGATCTACAATGATCCTCACTTTGGGGCTGACCAACAGTTAAAGCACATTATTATTATTATTATTATGGGCCTTGTTCAAATGCACCAAACATGGACAGGCTTAGGGCATCAATCACCTCTCTAGAAGCCTGTTTGAACACCCCTTTGCTAAATAAATGCTTCCTAATATGCAATTTAAACCTCCCCAGGTGCAGTTTTGAAGTCCTATCACTGGGTACAAGGCATCTCACCCTCAGCTTCCCCTTCTCAGAAAGATGAGGAGAGTAATGAAGTCACCCCTTCTATCTCCTTGAAGTACAATTTAATCATCTTGTTTAAAAATAATAATCACCATGCAGGGATGAAGGTGTTGGGGATGTATCAGTGATACAGATGGACTGTTATTTTGTGACACCAGTATAGATCACGGAACTAAACTTAAACAAAAAACAGGCTGCACAAAAGCAAGCTCAGAGACACTGTGAAGGAATGAAGCAGTATCTTAATTGGAACTTGCTAGATCATATTATTTATTTTATGTATCACATAACATGTTCTAATTCAAGGTGCAGGAGACCTTTCCTATGTTATTCAGAGGACTGAATATCCACAAAGTTCAGACAGATGAGTTTGTTATCTGTACCATGGAGGTATCACAGATTCTGTCCTACAGAGGGTAGATTCAGGCTAGACATAAGAAAGAAATTCTTTAGGGTGAGGGTGGTGAAACTCTGGAAGAGGTTGCCCAGAGAGGTTGTGGATGCCCCCTCAATCCCTGGAGGGGTTTAAGGCCAGGCTGGACAAGGCACAGAGCAGCCTGATGTAGTGGGAGGTGTCCCTGCCTATAGCAGGAGAATTGGACCTCGATGACCTTTAGGGTCCCTTCCAACCCAAACTATTCTATGATCCTATGATTTATGAATTTGCAACAGCAAGAAGCTTGGCAGAACAAATAAAAGTTTAAAGAAAGGCATTAGATAGACTTGCCAGCCTCAGAATATAATGGAATCTTATAAAAATATTGTGACATTTGAGTAGAAGTCCTAAAACATGACAATGTCACTACTTAGGACTCAGGTTTATTCATTAACACAGGAAGGACCAGGAAAGCTGGACAGCAGGAGTGTTTAAAGACTGCTTTTGATTTACTGCTTAAAAATGGCACTATAACCTTTAAACAAATGAAGCTTCACTTTCTGAAAGGCCAGAGTGGTTGGATCAGTCACTGAGAGCTGGCATCAAGAACGTGGCTGAAGGTTATGAGTGCTTGTGGAATAAATATCTGACTAGAAGAGTAAAGGCAGGTGGGGGAGAAAGAGAAAAGCAAGTGAGGAGAAAAAATTTAATATCTATGTTATTTCTTAACATGAAAAAGAACATGGGGTGTGTAAATATGAGGAATAAAAATTAAAGGGAGTGCAGTTTTATCCCCACAGACCAGACACAGTCAGTTGTTAAGCAGTGCTGCTATGTTGTAGTACATTAAGTCAAAAGTTGCTGCCCTAGGCAGAAGTCTGGCCAGAAGCTAAACTGAAGTACAGCCAGAAAGTGCTGCAATCCCACATCCACCCAAAACCAAACTAAAAAACACAATAGAAAGAGTAGAAGTAATTAGGGCTGCACACCTAACATCAGGTTAAAGGTGTGAGGAACAAGAAGCTGTCAGAGACCTTACAGAAGCAACCAGAAAGCTTCAGATAGGCTGGCCTTTGCCCCTCCAGAGAAAGGAAATGGGAACACAAGAAGTATTTTGCAGCAGCAGCAGCCCTCAGACTTGCAGAGAACACACCCCTGATTTAATGAAAGCAAGCCTGATAGCAGAACTCAATAGGTTTGCATCTACCACCAATCCAAATGGAAAAAAAGTGGCAAAAAACACTGACATGTAACTTGTTTATACATCCCAGACATCTAAAACTGTGGCTCTAATTCATGCTCTTCTTGGGGAAAGCTTCTTACTTATCTCCCACAGCTACTCTGAACAGAACAGAATCATTACGAATGAGATTGGAGCCCAACTTGCTGCAAAGACCTGTCAAGGAGAGGCCTTAAAAGATGCTAAGTGGGGAGATTAGAACCTTAACTCAATCTAATTTCTATAGGGCAGTTATTTCTAAGAGTCTTCTTAGCATCTGACATTCCACCTGTGCTGCTGCCAGGAGTAGAGAGAACAGAGCATCACAGTCATGGTTGTCACCAATATCAGACAGCACATTGCTGCCAGCAGACGTTTCAGCAAGACCAGACAATATGATAAAATGTAAGGAAAGGAACCAGAACTCTTACTTTTGCAAGAATTTAAGATTCAAAGATAAATCTCCTAAGTAAACTTGGAGAGGAAAATGGCATTGGCAAGACAGACACTCCTGGAATAAACATTCCTTCTGCAGCAAATACCTTCACTGCTGTCACACTCTGGACCTCCAAAACGTCAGGAAATCATTTTAACAACAAGTGTTTCCAATTCCTGAGTGATGTTGGTAAATGCTGAAGTCACTGATCAATTTAAGGAGTTAAGGCACCAAGCCTGCTAATGGCACCATTCCCTCTGCTGCAGCTTGGACTTCCTCAAAAGCCATTTTTCACGTCTTTCTTTTAGTAAGATTATAAACAATAAAGTATTTTTAACTGGTTATTGAAATTGTTGCTTAATTATCTGCTCCTAGATGTTAAAGAACTAGATAGGACCTGTATGGAAGACCACCAAAAAAAGGCACAAGCCACTAAGACATGATTCATCCTTGGCACAACTCAGATGGCAGAAGTGACGTGGATGGATTGACTCAACTTGTTATCACAGCCTAGATGACAGAAAAGACCAAGAAAGATTTGTTACACCAAGCCCATGCTGGAAACCCCAAGCTGCTTTTCTAAAATAAGCAACAAGCTGGGTTTTGCTCTCAGAGGACAATGAGATTCCTCTCATTGTTTTGGGGAAATAAATATTACGTTATGCTTTCCTGTTCTATGAGCACTCAGGAAAAAAAAAAAAGCACCAATTTTACCAGAATCCTAGCAGCTGATTATAGCAATAAAGAAGACTAGAAAGGAATGGATGTAATATATGAGATACCTAGGTGCCTCTTCTAATAAATACATGTCCTACTCTGGTTCAATGCCTTGGAGAAAAGGGAAGGAACTGAGAGCAGTGAAAGGAAGAAGGCAATGAAAGATTCTTGCACATTAAAAATGTGAAGAGACTGCTTCACATGACCAAAGGGCTGGAGCAACTGCCTTATGAAGACAGGCTGAAGGAGTTAGGGTTGTTTAGCCTGGAGAAGAGAAGGCTCAGGGGGGACCTCAGAGTAGCTTCTCAATACCTGAAGGGGACTATAGAAAGGCAGGGGTAGGACTTTTTCATAAGATATGTGATGGAAGGACTAGAAATGATGGATGTAAATTGGAAGAAGCTAGAATCAGGCTAGACACATGAAAGAAATTCTTTATGGCGGGTGCAGTGAAACAGTGGAAGAGGTTGCCCAGAGAGGTTGTGGATGACCCTTCCATCCCTGGAGGTGTTTAAGGCCAGGCTGGACAAGGCACTGAGGAGCCTGATGTAGTGGGAGGTGTCCCTGCCTATGGCAGGGGGGTTGGAACTTGATGATCTTTAAGGTCCCTTCCAACCCCAACTATTCTATGATTCTGCAGAGTGGTCACAGAAACAGGATGTATCAAACTTGTACAGTACAGGCAATTAATAAATTATAATTTTGTTATGATGAGTGGAAACATTTCAGTTCAAGCTGGCACCTAGGAGTTGATCTGAATATCAATGAATGTCTCAGATGAGTTGCAAACTATTTCATTTTTAAATTAAAATATGCTATTAATAAAGCATTAACCTAGTTAGCAACGACTGGCAGTAGGTCTAAAGCAGTCTGATTCCACACTCCTGAGAAGATTATAGAAAAATCATTTTTACCGTGTAAAAATGATATTATTTAACTGATTGAAAGCATGATGATTATAGCCATGTTCTCCACAATTTTTGAAATTTGTGTAATATTGTTCAATATCCAACAATCATAAGCAACAACCCCACCTCTGCTGCATCAGTTTTAACTCAGAGGACAGACATGTCACCTCTCCATGGTGGCCTCACAAAGCCTTTGGGAGGATGCAGGCTCCAGGCCCCTGGCACCGACTGCTTGTCAGAGACTATCAGAACCTTTTGACAATAATTCTCATCTAGGTGTTTGCTACAGCTCTGTGGATGCTGAGAAAAATCAGGAGAGACAAGAACTCGCCGTTCCCAAACCTAAGGGAGTAACATCTTACTGTCCCTTAAATTCTCAACACAATTTCCAACTCTCCCCAAATCTACCCCCTATGGCAGGGGGGTTGGAATTTGATAATCTTTAAGGTCCCTTCCAACCCAAACTATTCTGTGATTCTATGATTCTTCCTCCAAGCTCAAGGTAGCAAGAAGTTTCAGCAGGCACGTGTACTCTACTCCTTTCCACTGAGATGTGCTACTCTCTGAACAGTTTCCAAAGAGACATGAGCTATGCCTTTGGCAACTTTAAACCATACAAAATTGCAGTGTCAGTAAGAATCCAATTGTCCTTCTAGTTTTTCCTGCACTTAGAATCATAGAATAGTTTGGGTTGGAAGGGACCTTAAAGATCATCCAGTTCCAACCCCCCTGCCATAGGCAGGGACACCTCCCACTACATCAGGCTGCTCAGTGCCTTGTCCAGCCTGGCCTTAAACACCTCCAGGGATTGAGAGGGCATCCACAGCCTCTCTGGGCAACCCCTTCCACTGTTTCTCTGCCCTCACCCTAAAGAATTTCTTCCTTAAATCTAGCCTGAATCTCCCCTCTTCCAATTTACATCCATCATTTCTAGTCCTCCCTTCTCCCTGATCAGCAACCTTTGAGATGGTGCATCAATGAAGCAAAATGAAAGTCTTTGCTTCTCTTTTGCGTGATTAATTTTAACAAAAAAGAAACAACTAAAACAGCCACCACACTCTTTGCATTCATTCTGATTAGTTCCCCAGTCTTCTTCTTAACAAACCACGCAACATCTGTGCTGGAAAGGACTTTTGAAATAAATCACTGTGGCTGAATTGATAGAGCTGCAATGCTGAAATCTTACCAGCTTCAAACTTCTACAAAATTCTCATTTCATAGTTGGGTTTTTTTGATTTTTTTTAATGTAAATCACTCAAGATGTGCACTGCTCTTTATCCTCTCTCAAGCCATGCAGAAACCAAAGAGGAGTTACATGGGTTATTTTTAAGAGATGCCCAACCTTAGGATGTTTGAGTCAAAATATTCATCTCCTGCTCACTTTTTTTAAAGTTCAATAGGTCAAAAATTAAAAATCTTTCATTAACTACAGTGAATTATTTTTATAGTTGTTTTTGTAACACATCTCAGAATTTCCTTTAGGTACTATCTGCCTATTTCAACTGTAAAGTATCAGCTGTTTAAAAAAAATAAAAAAAAAACAAGTGAAACAAAGTGCATTTTTTGTTTTCTGCCATTGCTGGTAGCCTGTGGGCCAACATCAGATGCTTAGTAATACTACAACAATGAGAAAGAAGCTGGAGAAAGAGCAATAGCCTTGAGAAAAGAGAAAGCAGACAGCAAGAATGCTCAGAGCTGCATTAAAAAAAAAAAAAACCAAAAAGGCTCTTTCCAAGGTTAAATTGTTTTCCCATAGTTGCTATTTTTAGTAGCCAGATTCCACAAGAAACCAGCATTCTGATTAGAAAAAGCAAATCTATCCAACTGCAAAAATAGTGTTTTAAAGGAAAGGTAAATATGAACAGCTCATGAAAATTACCATATTGTCAATTTATATAATTTTCATATTAGCTGTATATAAGGTTTTTAAATGCACAGGTAATAAAATTACTTAAAATTCTGTTCCTCACCCTTTCTTTCATAAACATCTGCTTGAATTCCTTTGCATTCAAACTGAGAAAAATCTCAAGGTAGGTAACTCCACTTTCTTATTTATCCTGGTTTCAGTTTCAGTGCCCTTTCTTAATGAGATTTACTTCCCACTGTAAAAGCTGCATGTCCAGCTATGTGGCTCTGCTAAAGCTCACAGAGAAGGATTGAATTCCAAACCTAAGAACTCACCACAAATGACTACAACCAGCCACCATGTAACTGAGGAGCATGAGTGGAGAGTTAAATGAGCCCCAAGGCAACAGAGGGCAGGCACATACAAGAAAAGAATCTAAAAAAGAGCTCCTGGTAAGACTGTATAAATAGTAGCCTTGATAGCACAATAGAAATTATTTAAAAAGAAAAAAAAAAACCCCAAATTAAGCCCCTATGAAGCATAGTTGCTCCAAAAATGCTTAATCACTCACATTATAAAGCAAATAATACACTATTTTTACATCAAGAAAATAATTGTTTATATATATGGGTAGAAAACACTTTAAGATGACAAAATACTCTGATGTAAGTCTTCCATTTTTATGTGCTCAATAAACTCCAAGATCCTCCCTACAATTAATTTGGGTGGAATCACAAACATTTCCAACAAAGGTTGTAAAATGCACGAAAAGATTTTAAGGTAAAAAAGAAAAAAAAAAACAATCTCTGTTAGGTTAAATAAGTCTCTAGATAGAATGTTGACATGTCAAGTAATTAATCCCTGAAGGATAACAACCAAGGTCTTCTTTGCAAATTATGTCACTGGGCAGATTTACAGTAAAAATAGAAGAATTTTTTCAACTGCAGCCGGAAAAATTACAATCTAGAGCTGATATGTGTTTTCAGCAGTGCAGTGACCCCCTAAAATGAAAATTCTCAGGGGAAAAAAAAGCTTTCTAGATATAGAAGCTCAGAATTATAAGAATGAGTCAAATGAAAATCACTAATGCATTTCTGACCACCCATCTTCCCATGACTGAGATCATAACATCATTTTTTAAAGGCCATTTGCAACTTACATCTATTTAAGAAGTTATCGATGTTCTTGTTCTTCCTTAGCGCTGGGTAATCCAGATCAAGGACCAAAGAATTCAAACCATCCTGAAAAGAAATAAAAAAAGAAGTTCATTTGAATTCTACTGGAATAACAACTGAGAACTTCCTTAAAATGACTGAGCTGGGAAGGATTATGTATTAGGCAAGTAGGCATTACATTCCTAGCAGGCAAATCAAACAAGCTCTAAGTATGTTTATAAACCAGTCACTTCAGAAGAGATAAAACATAGTGACTGGCTCCAAGTTGGTCTATAAACAGTGCAGATACTTTACCAGTGATTAGTGGCACTGGGACTTACACTGGAGTAGTGGTATTAATCTCAACCAGTAAGTAATCTGACTCATTAAACACTGATTTAGAATGCTTAGTTCAAGTCAATCTGCTTTTCTGATTTTCATTACCCTTTTCCTGCAGGTTAAAAACTTTTGTTGGTATTAGGCAGATTAATGCTTTGAACACACTCCCTCTAAATTCTCAATCTGGGTACTCAAAACACATGTTTTTCTTCTTGGAAGCAAGACACAACCTAAATTTCACATAATTCAAGCTCACAAGACAGGATTACTCCTTCTAAGTGACTCAGCAGAAGACAAGCCAGAGATCTAAATGTTGTTCTGCTACCAATTATCAATGCTTCTGTAGAGAACAATTGAGATCTCTTAAAATGGCAAGGGATGAGATCATCAAAATGAAACTAAATATAGTATGTGAAATGCTTGCTACAAGACTTAATTTCACCTTTCAGCAGTGTAAAAAATGAAAAAAATTACTCATCAAAACAGATGAGTTACAGAAGGACAAACTAAAATAAAAATACAGATAATCTGTTCACACTCAGCAGTTACAGTGTTCTGCCTAAACTTGTAGGATTTCTCATTGCTTTAAATCAGAGACCACATCACCTTTTCATAAAGATATTGCTAATGCAGGCAGCCAATAGAACTGGGAAGCTTTTCAGACTTCTTATTAAATAAAGCTATAGCTAAGAATCTTTTTCCTACTATATTTGGGAGTAGATCATTTCTGAGCAAATTCCAAGAAAATTTTACTGTATTAATTCTAACAATATATCTACATGGATGGAGCTAAAAGCAAGGCCTAATATTATTAAATAAATTTTGAATGCCAGATTGTGCTGCCATTCAGAGGGAATCTCAGAAAGATGGAATGAGTAACACAGAGTAATAAAGTTGTACAAGGGGAGAAAAGCCTTGTTTCTGGAGATGCAGACATCAGGTACAGCCTGGGGTGCAACAAGCTGGAAGGCAGCTTTACAAAGAAAGAACCTGAAGGCCCTGGTGAACAACCAGCCAACCATGACCCAGCAACACAATCTTAGAGATAAAAAGGCCAACATCATCCTGGGCTGCTTTAGGGAAATCACTGTCAGAAGGTTGAGGGAGATGGTCCTACCTCTACTCAGCAGTGGTGAGGCTACTTGGAGCACAATGTCCTCCCTAAACCAAGCAAGGCAGAGACTGGAACAAGGCTATACAGATTAACACTGAAGCATCTCTCATAAGAGGAGAGGGCTAAGAGAACTGGGACTTCAGGCTGGAGAAGAATCAGAGCAGGAGATTTCATCAATTTCCTAATGGAAGGGAATGAAGAAAAAGGTAGTGCTCACTGAAACAAGGTAAAAAGCATGAAATTCCATTGGAACACCAGAAAACAATGTTTTCACTGGAAGAGGTTGCACAGAGATTGTGGAATCTCTTGTCCAGTAGAGATGCTCAAACCCTGACTAGATGTGGTCCTGACCAATTTATTCTATTCAAGCCTCCAATGGAAATTCCACTGGAACACTAGAAAACACTTTTTTCACTGGAAGAGGTTGCACAGAAGCTGTGGAATCTCTTATTCAGTAGAGATGTTCAAAACCTGACCAGATGTGGTCCTGACCAATTTATTCAATCTTCCATTGAGCAGGAGTGTTGGAGAAGGTGATCTCAAGACCTTGCCAAGGTTCTACTATTCTGTGATATAACACAAGAAGGAATTTTACACATGAAGCTATGTAATATGAATCATGTCACTGCATTTTTGAACTTGCTTATTAAAAGAAATATTGTAGTGTTAAGCAAAAAGGACGAAGACATAGTATCAATTGTTAATTACTTTAAGAACAAAGTTTATAGTAATTATTTCAGTCCCAACTATAACTGTTCCTCCACGACTTATTACAGGAGTGATGCAGTAGGAAACTAACCATTTTCAGAGTTACAGAAGACTTGGCACTCGTTTTTATAATCTGATTGACATTTTTACAAAAGATACAAATAACAAAGTAGTTAAATAGTTCTGGATTAGTCACTGCATGAATTTTACAGGACAAATCCCATGGAAAGTACTCTGACTTGAGGCGACTTCCTGTAAAATAACCTAGTAGAGTCTGGAATATCAAACTCTTTACTTAGCAAGTACCACCTTCCAAAAAAGGATCTCTCATTCTGTAGCACAGTGCATCAGCAAAAATACTTGATACTTTGCAAGATGTAGCAAAAGGGCCATTTTGAATGTCCCCATGGGCTATCTTCTATGATTTCACCTCTCACAATAAAGTTTCAGTTCCAATTAGCTGGTAGTTTATACAAACACACCAAACTACAGGTTAATACTGAGAAGCTTGAAGCTTAATACTTGAAGCTATGCTTCAAGTCATATATTTGCAGTAAATATATATATAACTGCATTAAGTATAGTTTACAGTATCAAAATAACAGTCTTTCTTAACTTTTAGAATCCTTTAATGCTATTAGAGTTTCACAATCTTATGCATAGTCAGGGGAATAAAGTTTTCATCCCTAATAGGCATTTCAGTAAAGCAGGATTAGAGGATCCAAGACAACTGGACCTTCTGATATAAACTGAGCTGTGCATTATTATTTCTGATGTCATTGTTTTCCCCCCCATGTCATTCCAATTCCACTGCGTTTTTGTGGGCTAGAAAAACTGAAGAACACTATTTGCAGCTAATTTTTACATTAGCTCTTTTTGTCTCCTTTTCATGGACTACTGGTAATGATTTTCACAAGTAGCTATTAATTCTTAACCATTCGGAAGTAAGGTAAGTCGCTCCTGAAGAGAATCAGCATCTGCTGCCATCAGAGCAGTGATTAGGCATTAAAAAGTTGCAATTTTCTTTTTAATCCCTTAAAAAGAAAGGGATTATTACCATACTCTATCATACAGACCTTATTATCATACTGTAAAAGTCAAGATTTTAAACTCTGCAACATAGTTTCTAAATCAGGGTGAAGGATTTCAAATTCATACCATGAATTTGTACTTCATGGAGGATTTGTCCTCCATATTAGCAAGGTGCTTCCTTGAAGCTTTAGATTTTCCTTAAAATATCTACTTTTACATCATTTAACATGAAAATTGCACGACAATTAAGATGGATCACAAGATTACCCAGTAAAACAGACTGTTCAGACTGAAGAGGAGCAATCCAGGAAATGACATCTTTTCCATCTAGGCCTCACAGATAAGTCACTTCAACCAGGAAATGTGTTATTAAAGTGATTTCACTGTTCACTTCCTCTTTCTGCTATTACAAAAGGCTCAGCAACTAAAAAGCCCAAAATAGCATTTCCCAAACAAACACACTCTTGGCAAAGACAGCTCTGCCCCCATCAAAAACCTTTTGCTCATGGCAAACATGCTAAAATGTTCTCCAGAGGTTGTTTTCCATGAGAAACATCCAAACTTGGTATTTTTTGCACTACTCTCTTTGTTCCTTGTCACTTTGGTGGCAGGGAGGACATGGACCCTGGCTTTCTCAGCAAGAAGCTTGTACTGTTGCAGACCTGAATCAACTGAATTAAAAAACAGGGGCAAGAACAGCTCAGGAGATACAAGAACTAAACATTTATGGTCTTCACTGACAAAAGAAAAATAATGGCACCTCCTAAATAGAAAGCTCAATGTTAATTCCAGGTGACCCCATAAAACCTTCATCAAATCAAACCATACTGTGCTGATAGCATTTTCTGATAGTAAATAGCTAGAGGAACTTGTCCATCACCAATATGCACCTGTAAACTCCATAGAACATTGCAACAGCTTTGGCTACTTCAATTTATTCCTTACTTTCATGATGAGAAAGAAGTTAAAACTCAAGGATAAAAAGAAAATAAACCAAATAGAAGGGCTATCAGTTGCTTCAGTAAACAATTCATAATCCTGCAGTAACTGGAAAATGGAAGAAGACTGATCTAGTGAATGATGTCCCTGATGTGGCACAGGGATTGGGCCAGATGATCTGTCAAGTTCCCTTCCAACCCCAACCTGAGTCTATGAAACTTCACTACATCATTACATAAAAGAAAACAAACCCACTATCTCAATACCCCCCTAGATTCTGAAATAAGATGAAACAAAATAGCCTGAAGTGGAAAGTTGGGACAGAATAGTCTGTAACTTCAGATTACATCTTCTAACAACACCTTTTCTAAGGCAGAGCTTCCTAAATCTATGCATGCAGGGAATGATCATCTAATGACTCTTCATTAGGATGAAACCATCATTATATTCTTCTAAATGCCAAGTGAACCTTAAATAAATCTTTCCTGAGAAACCATTTCTATCCAGATGGTGGAAGGTAGGGTTGGATATAAGGAGAAGAGCTCAGTAAGAACATATAACACAATAAACCACTCAAAAGGTCAGATGCAAGGCAAATACACCATTTTCCTGAGCTTATCCTCCTCAGAGATCACTAGGATAAGTTGCAATTCACTTTCATCTTCCTTAAGCCTAATTAGTATGCAAAAGAGTAATTCAGGCTGTGATAATGCTGCCAACTTTTACTGTCAGGAGGTCTTGCTCTTCTAGAAGTTTTGTAATAATTCTACATTAATTAACAGATTAAAAGTTTCAACAGTATTGAGTATGTGCAGTTCTGAGACCTAAAAACAGCTTCTGCCAGAAAATAAGCATGTAAATATTTAGCAACAGGTTTACTTGCAATCTGATTTCTACATATGAAGGTAAACAAGTATAGAAGTGATTTAAATAACTCAAATTATTTTAATGCTGCCCACTATTCAATAAATGAAGGTTTTTTTCTTCATCATACTCCTCAAGGACTATCACAAGCTATGAATTTTAATGGTTTTAGAATTTATTTTGCTATGTGAAAGCACATTATCAAACTGTTCCAGCATAACAACAGCAGAACAAGATTGGCTTCATCCTTAAAAATTAACAAAAAAATAATTACAAAATTGTTCAAGATACAAGAAATGCAGAGAAAACATTGGAACTTCAAGAGCATGTAAATAACAATCAGAAAGATAATGGTGTGTAGTGAGTTTGTAGTTAGTTTACAAGGGTCAAGAGGAAATAATAGAAATTAATTTATATAAGACAGTGAAGTCCACAAAGAGTTAAGATCCAGGGGTTTTTTTCTATTCTAAAAAATGGAACAGTTCCATGTAATGGATTTCTGTCAGAATATATGATGTAATTAGTAAAGGAAGGCATTTTAACACAGGAACAAAACACATTCTCATCAGCAAAGTAAAAAAAAAAATACTGGATGTCCAAAAGGTAATTATCCAAAGTTTCATAATTATCCAGCTTGGAAAAGTGTGTCAGAGAGAAATTCCCCTGGGTTTGCCCTGTTCTAGTTCTACAGAACATTTTCATTACCACAATAAAGAAACAGAATATGAAACCTACCTATTAAGAATAAATAAAAATCAGAAAACCATATCAAGCTCAGAGTTCTGAGCCTGTGATTTTTACTGCTTTTAAAATTACCTCAAATTAAAGGAAAAAAAGATGAAAGATGTAATTCAAAGGATAAGCACAAAAAGATGGATAAAATTTCCACCAACATATGCTTTAGGAAGAATTAAGCGCACATAAAAACATAAAAAAATGGGAATAGTGAGTAAACAGGAAGATAACAGAAAAGGATGTAGGGTTTAGCAAAATAGAATTGGATGCATGACCAGGAGGTGCACTGTATAAGTTCTCACAGAGCTATGGTTCCCTTGGAAATAAAGATCAGAAATAATTTGCTGATACTTTTCTAGCCTAAACCAGAATATTGTGTCAAGCTTTGTGAATTCCTATACAGGGGATTGCAAAAGAGAAGCTGAAAAAGAATGGAAATTCACAGGAGCAGGGAAGTAACATGCAGTTTGTAATAGGCAAGACTGTGAAGGCAAGAGACTTTGGTCTTAAAAAAGCAAAGCTTAGGAGACTTACTCTCAAAGCACAAAAAGCTGTTATGAATAATGGTGATGGATGCTCCTTACATCTCTAGAAACAGTATAAAATAATAAATTGAATTATGACCAGAGATTGGGAAACAAATTCTAAATAGCAGTAGTGAAGAACTGATGTTAACATACCTACCTACCCAAAGAAGTTAAGACATCACTGTAACAAGAGATTCACAAGTAAGAGAAATATTTCTTATATTTATTACAGTAAATCCAGCTGTAGATCCTACCTCTGTGAAGAAGAATTTACTAGTGACCTTTATAAATCATTGAATAGCATCATAGAGCAGTTTGGGTTGGAAGGGACAGAATCACAGAATGACCCGGGTTGGAAGAGACCTCAAGGATCATGTAACTCCAACCCCCCTGTCTAGCAGGGCCACCTAACAAACACATTTACTAGATCAGGTTGCCCAGGGCCCCGTCCAACCTGGCCTTGAACACCTCCAAGGACGGGGCATCCACAACCTCCCTCGGCAGGAACTGGAAAAACCCTATCTCCAAATGCACAGGAAACAAGACCAAATCTGAACTCTTCTCTCTGACATCTTGGAAAGTTGAACTGCTTACAGCTTCATAAAAAACCCAAAGGTTGAGGTTATGGACACCCCCCTCTCTCTGGAGGTGTTTAAGACCAGGCTGGACAAGGCACTGAGCAGCCTGATGTAGTGGGAGGTGTTCCTGCCTATAGCAGGAGGGTTGGAACTCAATGATCTTTAAGGTCCCTTCCAACCCAAACTATTCTATGATTCTATAAATGCAAGACCCTGCTTCTCACTCATTTCTCTTTTCCTAATCAAAGGCTGCAGCTGCAGGAATAAGACATGAACTCCAGGAGCACAGGGATATAGGGAGCTCTTCTATGGTTGAGGTAGGAGGCAGATGTAAAGTCTATTCTTAAAACCATGTTTTGATCAGAAGACCATCCTTGTTTCATATTAAATAAGAGTCCCACTTCCCCATCATAAAAATCATTCTTTTCAGTTTTTTGTATCTTCAAACAGTCCAGCCCATGAATTAGTTCCAATGAGTCACTATATGTTGTACCATCAGAGTAATTCATCCTTTGATTCCACTGTGAGCTTTTTTTGGGTAAATATATTCTTATGTACTTCATCACATAATGCAAACAGTTGCATTATATGGAATATTTTTACTAATCTATTTAGCAAACTTAGATAAATACAATGCAAGAACACAATTTAATAACTAAAAAAGAAAACTTATAAGTGAAAATGAATGGAAGCCTGTGTTCATTTACCAATCATTAACCCCTAAAACAAATGGGGCAAAAAGAGTATCAGCAGTAGGAAAATAAGTTTTAATTTTTGCAACAATGTATTTGCACTATTGATTGATCAGCTTTTAGCTTTAAAAAGGTAAATTTCCCTGAAAAATCTGAAATTTTCTCTCTGACATCTTGGAAAGTTGAACTGCTTACAGCTTCATAAAAAACCCAAAGGTTGAGGTTGTGGACACCCCCTCAATCCCTGGAGGTATTTAAGGCCAGGCTGGACAAGGCTTTCTCATAGATCTGGATTTGATGGTAAAGGAAATTATGTACAATAATTTTTGTCCATTTAATTACTACAGCACACAGGATTCCCTTGAAATACAAATTTCTTATTTTTAAGTCTAATTGACCTTCTTCAAAGTAGTTATATCTCTTCACAGCCTTAGTTAATACAGACAATCTCCCATGTAACTAGAAAAAAATTATGGAATCTGAAAAAAAAAGCTTTTTTAGTTTTTTATTTGTAGAACAGTGTGTTCACACAGTACTTTCTATTTCACAAATAACATTGTATCCACTTGGTATTTAAAAAAACCATACTGTGATATTCTGTTTCACGATCCAAGACATATCCTAGAAGCTGACTTCATTGCTGACCCTAGATTGCAGGCAAATTCATTATTTTATTTACTTGCCTCTCAAAAAGGTAATGCATTTTCCTACAAAATAAGCCAACATGTAAATATGTTTAAACATTTAAAAGTATTTAAATATGTAATATAAATATAATTTCATTCTAATTCCTCCATCAGAGCTACCAATTCAACCATTATAGGTTTTAAAGCAGAACAGGAACTATTCTAGCTCGTTTCTCTTAACTTCAAAACTTCTGCTTCTAGTAATTCACCAGAATAATCCCTTAAAAAGTAAAAGCCAAGATGATGAGGTTATTTCTTACAAACTTCATATGAAATCTTAAAAAAACAGATCACTAGCCTCAGCCTCTCAGACCAGAAAGGAATGCACTGGATTTCCTGACAAGTCCAATGACAAGAGGCAAAAGCCTTACACTGAGGAACTGCAATTTGGGTATATATGGAAATAATTTTTCCACCATAATTAAACAGGTTGCACAGAGAGGACGTAGAATCTGTGCATTTGGAAAATTTAAAAAAACTCTTAATTCTTAAACATAGTCTGATTAAACATGCTTAAGAGCATGTCAGCAGCTTGGCCAGGAGACTGCTACAGGTTCTGGATGCCCTCTCTCTGGAGATGTTTAAGGCCAGGCTGGACAAGGCACTGAGCAGCCTGATGTAGTGGGAGGTGTCCCTGCCTATGGCAGGAGGGCTGAAACTCGATGATCTTTAAGGTCCTTTCCAACCCAAACTATTCTATGATGCTAAATTATCTTGTGATGGGTATTTTTACTCAATTCTGAAAACAGATTCAAGCAGAGCTCAATTACAGAGACAGTGCAATGAAGATCTCCAGAAATAGCACAAATTATTTGGCTAGACACTTCTGTTAGAAGAGCTGACAAGATATTTTGTGAAATAATATTTCACTGTCAATTGTATTATCACAGTGCCATCCATCATAGACTGGGGACTGTCTGTGGAAGATCATGACTGTTTTCTTTCCTGCTGCAGTCAAATCTAAGATAAGAGATGCCTGATGGATAAGCACAAATGGAAAGAAGCAGAGACAACATCAGCATCACAGGCAATTGACTGGAACCTGCTGTGCAGTGACTCAGACTACCAGGCTAGCTGGATCCCCACTAATGGGAAGTCAGAAAGCAAAAGAAACCAGTAGGCAAGAGACCCAAAACAGAAGGAAGGAGGTTTTTCATATTATAGAGCTAAGCTATGAGTTATTCTTATGGGATTTTTCTGTTGCAAATGGATTTAAGATGAGGTGGAAGCTATTTGATTCAAGGGAGATAAAGCTGTCAAGAGCTATGAGACTGAGAAACACAACACACCTACCTCAGAGGGTCCCTGAATTACCTCATCTCCACAGGCTCAGAGAATGTAAAAGAATAGGGAAAGTCCTCCTGCACTACATCACAGGCATTTCTGAGCTATTTGGCTACTGCTGGAAACAGTGTAACTGCTCAACAAACTCCTGGCTCAATCTAGTTTCCACTCTAGTGTTTCACTTTCATGTTTTTACTTTGGCCAACAGCCTTTTTATTCCCTTCCTACATAAAGTGCTTCATTCCCCACAAGTAACTATGAGGAAACAAGACAGAATTTCAGCCTCAGCTCTGGTTAAAAGAGGACATCAGGCACCAAACTCAAAAATACACAAGGAAAAAGAGAAGAGAGACTAAGAGAAACCATTCTGAAACCAGCAATGTTTTTCCTCAAATGTGAGAAAACGCAAGCTAGGTTCAAATGACAGCTCTGGCATCACTCAGATCAAGCACCACTGCTACAAAGGAGCTATGAGCATGCAAAAAACATTTTAAAGGGCTAAGTATCATCCCTGTGTGGAATAAAAAATATTTTTTCTAATCTCAGCAACACACAAACCAACAAAACTATTTACCATTTAGTGATGCTTAAAAGTCACACCACACCTAGTACAGGGTGACTTGTAAATCTTCTAAGTGGCATTACAACCAAACCCACATATTAAGAGAAAAAATTAAAAGAAAAAAATCATAGGATGTAATAGAATAAAGGCTGACTGCCCAATCTTACTTCATTTCCCCTTCCACATTATGATAACCCTTCCAGCATGGAAGGGGTGGCTGTGCAATATTGCTTTGTGTCCTCTTTCCCAGATGCAACTTCATCTCTTGGCACAGTGAAATAAAACCACCAGAATTAAGTGTATAAAATTTCTCCTTGGCAGTTTCAAAGCAACATTTCAGGTACAGTCAGTGTTCTAGAAACTTGATTTTCATTACTGCAGAGACAATGCAGAAACCACTCACGCTGCAGTTTCTGAAATACCATGACTGATTATCAATTTTACAGCTGGTTAAACCTCATTCTAGTTAAAAAAGGCTACTTGTTGTGGCAATACTCTAAAATGGTAGCTCTGAAATAAAGTGGGACACTTGGTCTGGCATTTGAATAACAAGTTCCCAGAACATTCTTCATCCAAAGTGTTCCAGCTGTAGGTGCAAATCAAACAGTTTGATGTCCTTATGCACACAGGACCTTTTTTCTTTGCATTTCTGAAAAGAAATCACATCAAATCAGCAAAGGAATCTGCAATCTTTTAAGAAGAGATCTAAATTCATAATGTGATTCCTTAGTTTATTGCTATGAGTGAAAACAGCTGCTGGTTGCAGCAAGATTTTAAATACATGATTCATTTTTAAGAGAATGTCATTTTTATTAAGACACAATTAATATCTCCATTAAATTCAGCTTTAGTCACGCAATTTTACCAGCCAAGGAAATTACTATTTTCAAAAACAACTCAATATAAGACTTATCTTTACTAACACAAGCAGGATTGTGAAATTGTTCTGAAATTAGCAGGGCTAGAGCAAACTTATTTCCTTCACAGTAAAGACAATGTTCCTAAGATATTGTTAACTCTTCTGCTAATCACAGATAAAGTAAAATTAAGGTTTTGCTGTACACATGTACATAATCCTTTAAGCTATAAGGGATTTTCAGATGTCCAACCCAAGTTTTCAAGCTCTCAAAAAAACCCCAAACAAACAAAATCAAAACCCCAAAACAAAATAATTACATTTTTAAGCATCTTCCCCTTCTCTTACTCTTTAAGAGAATTCCTGGACAAAATCATTACATTTTTAAGTCACTAAGCATCTCTACTTTCTTTTACTCTTTAATAGAATTCCTGGACAAAATCATGATATTTTAAAGTCAGAAAACACCTTTACCTTCTTTTACTCTTCGAAAGAATTCCTGACCTCTATCTCACTGTATACTAATCAGGAAGACAAAGGTAGGCTGGTGATATTCACAAGAAAATATTTCACAAACTCAGCACTATAAAAATTCATTCTGATTTTAATAACTTTGAAGTGCAATAAACCACAATACAGTTTATTTTCTAATACTTATAGGATAATACAATAGTTGGGGTTGGAAGGGACCTTAAAGACCATCAAGTTCCAACCCCCCTGCCATAGGCAGGGACACCTCCCACTACATCAGGCTGCTCAGTGCCTTGTCCAGCCTGGCCTTAAACACCTCCAGAGATTGAGGGGGCATCCACAGCCTCTCTGGGCAACCTCTTCCACTGTTTCATTGCCCTCATCTTAAAGAATTTCTTTCTTCCAACTAGCCTTAATCTACTCCCATATTTCTAAATTGTTATCACTCTGCACTACACACTATGAAATTGTATACTGGAGTCATCACTCAGAATGCAGTCACTCTCAGTGGAAATACTTTTAGTTAGATACCAAAATAGAACTCCTAGAAGCAGTAATCCTGTATGGTGAGTCATTTATCTGAAAATATAACTAGAATTCTTCGAAAGCATATACCTAACTTCATTACATGCTCAAAAAAATCAAGGTTTAAGCATGCATTTCGGAAACACTTAATCATAGTTATTGTTTTCACCACAATAACAGTTTGAGAAACTCCACTAATGTGCAACTAATCCCTGTCATTCTGTCTGATCCTACAGCAAATTAAAAATAATAAATGGACCACAAAGTGCCTGTTTGAAAAGTAAATATAACTGTATTTGCCTAATGGCAACAAAGTAAATCCTCTTCTCCAAAGGACAAGCAAAGAGACTAAGAAATACTGCAGGCATCAAACTAGGAGAATATTTAAGACCTGAAACGCTAATAATAACAAACACAGATGATAGTTTGTCTTGAGAACTAGATCTACAGTAAATCATGCTACTGAAAATCCAGGTTTATAGTAAAAAGACCAGTAAAAAAAGGCCAGAGTTTCAGCACACATAATGCAGACAAACAAAAACAACAGGGAAATGACAAAGATCATCTAAAAGACATTTTGAAAAGACTTCTGAAGATTATCACTTAGATAAAACTGTTATGGCCTTTTCAATCTCAACTGTTTAATTCAAATTGGAAATCAATGTTTCTGCACTGACTTTAAATCTCATTAGTTACTAAACTATGCCACAAATTATAATTACTTTTTTTTTTAAGTCACCAAATGAATTAAATGAAAATTTAACTCTGTACGTACCCTTGAACAATACTGTAGGAGAAAATGAGATCTCCCATTAGTTTTTAAATACTTTACTAACAGAAACTGCTACTAGAATTCTAGAACTAGTTATAGATTTATTTACTGGGTTTGTTCATTTTCTTTACTAGGAGGACCATGTAAATATTTTTTTTGCAGTTCCTCTTACTTTCACATATAAAAACCAATACATCAATAAAGAAATTAACAAACAGATTTTAATACCTCTTAAATGAGTCTTTCCCAGTTTCAAATAGGGAGCTGAGCTAGTAAGATAAGATTACTTTATGCTCACTCACCACACATCACACAGCATGCAAACAGTTTCCAGGATGCTTCATGTTACATCCATAGGAATAATGTGGGGATAAATAACCTGGAAATGGAATTAGTTGTTTTGCAGTGTTAGGTTGACACTTGGACATGATGATACTAAGGGTCTGATAACTTTACAACTCAGAGGGTTTACAAAGGAAGAGCATGAATGGCAGCAGCTCAGACAAGAGGGTACAGAAAGATGTGATCCCTTTCAGGTAGACACCACAAGTGTAGGGTACAGGTCAAATAATGAAAAATAATAAATTATAAGTCCTATCTGCTGATAAGATTTCAGAATTACAAATGTCCTAAAGTCACAGTCAAAGGCTCTTTACAACAAACCAGTGAATTCAGGTCCCAAGCAGTCTGTGTAGCTATGTTTTATGCCAACAACTGTTTCAGAGTAATACCAGCAGCAAAGATTAAGACCAAGGTTCAGTAGAATCACATCAATGAAGAGCTGGATGATCTCAACAACTGCTACTTGCCCTTCCCATGGTAACTTGAAATGTAGATGGACTTTTGGATGGAGACTCCAGCATGGAGCAGGTGTATAGTCATACAGCAATACTGATGCACTTCTTTCTCCCTCCCTCTTGCTAATTTTTCACTCATCACAGTTTGTAAATCATCCATGCTGCAAACTCAACATGCAGGCAAGTGACTAACTTAAGGCATCAGTTCAGTAAAAATCCTGCATTTCCACACCTTTAATATAGCAAAAGCAGCAAGAATGTGTATACCATGAATGAAGAGTAAATAACCTGAAGATCAAAAGTAAGTTTGTGAGTTGCCATACACTCAAATAAATGCTTACCAGCAATATTCATTAGTGAGAAAATATCTATCTACACAATGAAAGCAACCAAACTTCTTCAGTGGCATCTTCTTCTGTTTTATTATCTACTTTGCATGAATCTCTACAGTTCAGGAACAAAAAAACCCCCTTATTCAACACTTTGAAACTGTGGACTTACTTGTCTTCTCTCTACACTTGCATAAATACCTTTGTTAAAAGTGCTAAGTCCTGCATATAGCAAGAGTGGTTGAAAGAAACCAAAAAAGCATAGCATCTTTTTATGAAGCATCTTTCAAAGTAATAAAAGCTGTAACTTATTTTAAACTTAGGAAAAACCTTCATGGACTACCACCATTCAGAACAGTCATGTGCATCAAAGTTGACCCTCTTACTATATAACTCATCTGCTGGCTGAAATTCTACAGATTCCTTCTTGGCCTTTAAAATCTTCAAGAAAATACATAAAATACTTTATATCTAAATAGAAGTTTTAGAGGAATATATCACTTTATCCTTGTCAAGCAAAGCCATCCATCATTCCCACACCATAGCCAAAAGAAATCACTCTAATTTGCTGGCCTGCCTCAAATTTAAGGAGCTGCTACATAACATCTACATAAACTATCATGTGAATATTTGAGTGAAAAGCAGGAAACTTTAACAACACTGCAGTGATTTGTAATTTATCCAAACTATGCATATGTCAAAATTAAAATTCAAAGTGTCATATCATATATTTATTAAACTTTGACATTTGCACTAAGAAAAACTGAAGCAATACTCAGTGTAGCTGTGACAATGTAAATCACAATGCTGTTTATAAACTCATTATAGCACACTATAATCAAGCAGATTTTTCCAACTAGCCATGATGTCAGTATACCAACTCCCTCATCCTAAATTTTTTCACCAAATCAAAACTGAGGAAGCATTCAGAAACCCTACAAAACCCCTATAACCCAGCCACCTCGCAGCTACACAAACTTTCCCAGCACCTCACATGCCACTAAAATTTCTAGGTCCTTCCCTGCGTATAAATGAAGACACATTCTGAAGATGGAAACATGAAGATCTATATGAATTTGTCCTGTGATATTTTTTGGGCAGCTCAGTGGAACATGAAATACTGTCCCCAGGGATGTAGAGGTAAGCTACTCTGTGCAGCAGGCATGAAAATGAGATGTGCTTTCTCAATTTCCACTTGCAAACTAAGTTGCGCGAGCTCTTTATGCTACAGAAATAAAGAGGAAATGCTAAAAGTTTCTTTCTACTTCATGATGCAATAAGGCATTTCAGTCAAGATTCACTTCACCTCTACTAAAGTCAGCAGAGATGTCTCACATTAATATTTAAGGCTATCTTAAAGGTGGTGTCAGTAACAAATTCAGTTTCAAAAGCAGCTACTAAACAAAAACACCTCCATGTTCCTGTGTTTCACTTTTCTGATGTTTATTTTCTTTGGGTTTCTTTCCTTGCTACAGCTCCATCTCAGCTTGGCTGCCAGACAAAATTTCATTCTCTCAAAATTATACTGCATTATTTATGTAATTTGTCATTAACCAGCCTTAATATGAAATATCTGACCATGGTCACATCTTCAGAGTTGCCATGTCTTAGCCAACCAGTACACAACTCAGCTTTTCCAACTAACCTTATCTCTAGAGACCACATTACCATACCACTTTTTCCTACAGATATCTTTTTATCTTCATTACAAGTGAAAAGATCTGCTCTATTAACAACATGTGCTGCAGTTCTCATCATGTCATGCAGCAGAAGATCCATTCAAGCTTTCAGACTGAAAAGACAACAAATTTCTGACAACTGAGGACTTATTTGAGAAACCCAGGCTTTTGAATACTTTTTATAATTCTTCTCTTTACATTACAGTGGTTCAGTTGCTCTTTCTTCTCCCTATGTGTACATACAGAGTTTTTCTTGAACTTAATGTCTTCCTTAGATTGTCCTCTGAAGGTTTTTCATCTCTTAGCCTTTGCTCAATGGCAAAGAACAACAATCAAGCTTGTTCCACAGTTAAACAATGGCACTCTACTGATATCACAAAAACAGAGAAATTCTAAATAACTATTAATTACTATTTAGAAAGATGTTTTGGAGATCTGTTGCATGAAATTATAATGTTTCAGCATTTTCTGTCAAAGTAGCATATTTACCAAACATTTTACATAAATTGTACCTTTCTGATAATCATTTAACCTCCATCTCCTTCCATGGATTTCTGAGTGAGATGACACAGTGAAACTCAACAGAAGAACTCAACTTAACTGAAAAACTCTTTCTATAAATTAGGAAATATTATTTAAAAGCACCAGAATAAAAACATGCCTGGCATCACTGCAAAAGGAGATGCACATCCATCACTGCATAAACCACTAGAATTGGAAGATTCTCCATTTGCCTCAGATAGTAAAAAAAAGGCACTTGCTGATACCACCAAAAAGCATCTGAATAAAACCTGCAGAGAAATTGGAAGCTTAAGCCTATACTAGAGCTCAGTGAGATGAGATATCCACAGCAGTTAAGATGGATGTCTCAATCACTTATTTCACCTGACTCTTCACAAAACAAACTACAAAAGCAGGTTAACATTATCATTTGCTTCCAAAGCTGTGCATGTTGTAGGCATTTAGCAATGAGTAATCAATTACAGCAACCCACAGCAATTTCCAGGGCTGCAGATTAACCAGTCAAGCAGCATAATGTTTGCATACAGCAACAATCTATTCAAGGTCTGGGGATGAAGTTCCAGGGCAGTCTAAACCAGTCTCTCCATCCCCTAAAAAAAAAAAAAAAAAAAAACCCACCACCCAAGAAGTGTCATATGAGGAGCTGAATTNAAAAATCCCCTAAAAAAAAAAAATCCCCACACCCTTCCTTTGACTCCACAGAGACGCCTTTCTCATCCCAAGCAAGCCAGTTTAGGGAGATAAACTGGACAGGTCTTCCACAGTTTTCATTTCTGGGCATTTAGCTCCTTAAAACTGCTCACTGCAGGGTCAGAGAGGTAAAATAAGAAGTGGAAAGGCAGCAGGAAGAATGTAGCAACCAAGACAATTAGATGCACAGGGAGAAAATACCCCTGAGAAAATGTTATTTCATTCCAAATTGAAAAACTGTGAGGGGGGGAAAACAACAAAAACCTCAAAAGAACTTGTTTCTTCCATTCTACCAGTAAAAATTCAATTGAAAAGAAGTACTGAGTCCTCAGAACTGATTGTTTCAGGTTATACTTAATAGCCTATTTTAAGAAAATCCTGCCATAACTTTCTGAGAATTATCAGACACTATCAATAGCTATTAGATTATCCACAGAAAATGTTTTGCATTTCACTGAGTTATGGTTCACATCCAAGTGGACAGATGCCTTAAGAACAAAACACTCTCTCCATGCTTTAAAGAGTCATGCAGTGAATTCTTCCTTTATTTCCCAACACTCAAAAGCAAAATGTCAATGAGGTGGATATTTATATAATTGTTCAAACATTCATATAGAACCTTTGGAAACAGAGAAGAATGAAGAAGAGAAAAGCTTATTGGTAAGAAAACCATATTTACATACTGCACAAAGTTTATTCTCAGCTCTAAATTAACACACAGCTACGTGATACACTTATATTTTGGGAAAAGATTAATCACACACTACTGTAAATTACATCACTGTGTTTTAAAATGCCTTACCTTCTACAGAGAGACAGTAACATATTTTAACCTCTTCAAATAGGGGTTTTTTCTCATCCTAAGTAAGACAATGGTTATGACCTGTCTCATAAAAGTGCTGCATGGATTTATACTAAGTAGTTTGAAAGAATGTTTATCCTGGGTTTTCATGTGCCTGTGCTGTCAGCTTGAAAAACTCTTCCTTCCATAGCCTGCCAAAAGAGAAAAAAAAAACAAAAACAAAAACCCATCTTGCCATAAAACCCCAAATCACACTTTTCCTCCTCAACTTCCTATCCCATTCTGCAGATTAGTACTAGTTATAAGATAACTAGTAAATCTTGGCTTCAGCTTTATGAAGATTTATGAAGCCTAGTCTTCAGCATTCCTCCAGAGCTATATCAACCATCTCAATACATTTGCCTTTGGCTCCCAGGGCTGATTCAGAGTTTGAAGACTGATCTTAGAACTCCTTGAAAAAAATGCTGTGTTCATGAACTGCACCCTACAGTTATCAAGACAACAGTAAAACCTCCCATATGAAGATCTTGGGTCTATAATTACATTCCTCTTAGCAACGAGACTTTCTACAACAGAGACAAGTTTTTATCACCTCTATCTAGAAGGCTGATCTTTTGAGGGATTGCTCCAAAACCAAAGAATGGAATTCCATACAAATTAAAGAGCATAGGAAAGATCATCAACATTAGCAGTGCAAGTCACACTTCCCAGTCTGATGCTGCTTATTTGCTACAAGATTTGTCTCCAAACATTGTAATTGAGGAAACCAGAGTAACAGCACATAGAAAACCAAATATAACGCCCAATTCCAAAGTCAAAGAGGGTTTGTGGGAGCTCTGAGGGCAACAAGCCCCATGAGTCTGAGACCAACTATAAGTTTTCTTCACTTATGACAAGCTCATTTTTAAAACCCTGTAGTGTGTTCTTTCAATCATACTGAAGTTTGATGCAGAATTTCTTGATATATACAAGAGGTTTAGCAGTTACCAAAATTACTTAATAAAAATGCTACAGAAAATACTATACCTCGAAATTTTAAAATGTGGACAGAGAGAAAAGTAAAAATAGCTGGTTATTATTTGGCAGTTTAGATAGAAATTGCTTTTTGAATAAAGGATAGTGCAGGTCACATTGAGATGAGCAAATTATATATAAAATTGAAGTAATTTCTACTAAACATTGGACAAAATGAGATGAACTGTACAAAATGTATGTCAGGCAATACCAACTGATTAAACTTATTGAAAAGCTCAGAGGGAAAGAAAAGACAGACTATGTAGGTATTTCCTCACTAAAAACACTGAAAAATACATCTCACTCTTGTTTCCAATGTTACATACTCATATTTGTCAGAGTGGATTAATAACTAAGAAAATAAAGAATTAAACAATTAAATAATCATGGGAGGGGTTATGAATGATAACACATCCTTGTAACTAGTCAAGGCATGCACATGAAACAATCCTTGGCCAAAATTCACTTTTAGTAATACAATGAAATACTAATTTCCAACTACTAACATATATCGAAATATAGAATGGCTTGCATTGGAAGGGACATTAAAGATCATCTAGTTCCAAACCCCCTGCCATAGGCAGGGACACCTCCCACTACATCAGGCTGCTCAGTGCCTTGTCCAGCCTGGCCTTAAACACCTCCAGGGATTGAGGGGGAATCCACAGCCTCTCTGGGCAACCTCTTCCAGTGTCTCACCACCCTCACAGCAAAGAACTTCTTTGTTAGATCCAGCCTAAATCTCCCCTCTTCCAATTTGCATCCATTGCTCCTAGTTCCACCATAGGAATCATGAGAATGGTTTGGGTTGGAAAGGACCTTAAAAATCATCTAGTTCTAACTCCCCTGCCATGGACAGAGANCCTCACCAGAGCCCAGTAGAGGGGCAAAATCCCCTCTCCTGACCTGCTGGTCACACTTCTCTTGATGCAACCCAGGATCTGGTTGGCCTTGGCTGCAAGTGCACACTGGTGGCTCATGTTGAGTTTGTCATCCATTGCACTGATATATATGCACACATATATAAGACACACTGTAGCTCCTAACACTGATCTCAAAGAAAAGCTGGCAGTGTCATGGAAAAATGTTTTGTGTTACTAAAATATGATCCTTTAAGTAAAATAATAAAAAGGTAACCTCAATTCCATGATATCCTGCAAATATTCCTGTTACACTCCCATTGAAGTTTCACCCAGACAGGCAAATACAGAACAAAACATCTGGAGTCTGAAATAATTAAAATCAAATCATCACTGGGCTCAGCCCATCTGCCCTTTCCTCTTCCTCCAATTATGTCACTGTAAGCCATGCAAAACTCACTCCAAAAATACAATAAAATGCCTCAGAAAGAAGGGGTGGAATTCCACAGAAACAAGTTGAATGTATTACTAAATTACTGAACATACTACTAAGTTAAGGTAAAGAGGTTTTATTCATGAAAGTAATGACTAAGCTAACAGTTTTACATGCTAACAAGATACACATTAGGTCTAAGGTGTCAGGAATCATCAAATCATAGAATAGTTCAGGTTGGAAGGGACCTTAAAGATCATTGAGTTCCAACCACCCTGCCATAGGCAGGGACACCTCCCCACTGCACTTAAACTAAAAATATTTTTATTAGGAAATGGACTTCATTTCTTAGTCTGAATTCAAATGGCTCCATGGTGCCCCAGGATGAGAAGATAAATCTAAATTAAGTGGGTATAACAAGTATCTTATATAGCAGATGAGCAAAGAAAATACAAATTGCAGAGCCACTGGCAACAATTATCAAATCCACATTTCTCTGGGACTAAAACAACCTTGTGTCTAATTCCAGGCCCACAAGTTTTCCCACCTGCTTAATCATATGCACTAAAATGTTTTCAGTTAAACAGGTATTTAATTGCTTGCAAAACTACATCTTTATATTTCTGAAAAATATTTCCCTCACCTCAAAGTGCCTCTCAAAAAGCTTTGAGGAATTTATCTCTCTAGTATCCATTTCACTTCCATAATTTGTTAAATAATTAAGATATTCTAGTCTGCTAGAATAACTAATCTATTTATCTTGGGGAATAGAATCTAGAATAAAAGACAGATAGGAGCAAAACATACAAACACCCGAAGAAACTTCCCACAATGACAAAGAAACTCATTTCACCTTTTCTTTGGATAACTTTTATCAAAATAACTACCTAATACTGTGCCTGAGATACATACCTAGAGGAAAATTTCCTTTAGTATGTCTGACCAGTAGATCTGGTATCTACAGATAATGATCCTGTCATGGTTCCTGCACTCTGATGGTGAAAAAAATATTTCTCTAGGACCCTCAAACTGTTTTGTTACCAAAACAGCACTCTGCATTGCTCAACATCAGGCCACAGAAAGGAAGCAAATTAAATATAAAACTGTCTATAAGTGTATATTACCTCCATAAAGCACATTTGACATAGTTTTCTAAGATTTTAAACCAAATAATCATGAGTACAAATCCCAGTTGTAGCTCTAGTAAAGTACTGGTGTATTCTTTCATGTGAACCTTATGAAGTTCAGCAAGGCAGACCCCTGAGTTGGGGCAAACCCCAGCCTAGGTTCAGAATGAGGGATGAAGGGGTTGAGAACAGCCCTACCAAGAAGGACTTAGAGGTTCTGAAGGATGAGAAGATGGACATGAACTGTCCAGAAAGCCAACTGCATCCTGGGCTGCATCACAAGAAGTGTGGCCAGTGGGTCAAGAGAGGGAATTCTGCCTCTACTCAGCTCTCATGAGATTCCACCTGGAGTTCTGCATCCATTTCTGGAGCCCTCAACATAAGAAGGACATGGATCTGATGGAGTGGGTCCAGAAGGGGGGCACAGAGGTGATCAGAGGACTGACAGAGTTGGGGTTGTTCAGCCTGGAGAAGAGAAGTCTCTGGGGAGATCCTCTAGCCCTTTCTGGTATCTAAAGAAGGCTTACAGGAAAGATGGAGACAAACTTTTTAGCAGAGCTGTTGTGATAGGACAAAGGGTAATACTTTTCAAATGAATGAGGGAAGATTTGGACTAGATACAAGGAAGAAATCTTTTACCATGAGAGTTTTGAGGAATTGGCACAGGTTGCCCAGGGGAAGCTGTGGATGCCCCATCCATAGAGGTGCTCCAAACCAGGCTGGATGGAGCCCTGAACAACCTCATATAGAGAAAGACATCCTTGTTCATTGCAGAAGGGTTGGACTAGGTGATTTTAAGGTCCCTTTCCAACACAAACTACTCTGTAATTCTGAAACATTTCTGTTACTAGTACTGAAAAACACAGACTACACCATAAATCACAATAAACAACTTCTTAATTGTATTTATAATTAAAAATAGTTTAGGGCTTTTTAACCAACTATAAAATTTAACCTTTATTTTCTATGGAACCTTCACAATAGTTTGATCTGTGATAAGCACACCCACTTTCCAATTTACAACCTAGAAGTAACCCCTTCTTTATTCTGAACTTGAACAATCCTGACTTAACACAGCACTGCTGGTGTAGGTGATGTTGTTGCCCTGATGTAGGAATATAAAATCAGAAAACTGCATGAGTGTAAATTCAGTTTTGTATTTGTATAGTTTAATTCAGTCAGATAGCAATGGTACCAGTCTGTTTTGTCCCAGTATAACATAGTGTATGTTTTAGAGATGGACTAACAGTAACATGGCAGTAACAACAATTTCCAAATAAGCACTGGCAGCGCAGACCTCAAATTAGTCATTTTGGCATTTTGCATGTTGATGGATTCCACTATTTTCAGTTATTTTCAGAAAGAAACACCAGCCAGCACTCATCTATAAAATAAGCTTGTTTACACACAATCCTGTTGTTTCCTAAACCAGAGGGGAGGAAAAAGCAGATTAAAGCAACAGATGATACAAGCCAGCCTGCTTGACTTGCATTCAAACTTAGACAACTATCAATAGGAATCAGCCTTTTACAAGCTTATTTAAAACCACAAATATTTACAGTTTCTGCATTTTTCTCTGCACGTAAGATAGTCAGATGGCATGCTATTGCCCCATTAGTTACCTACAAGGGTTCTGAATGTGACAGCAGAAATTATGTAAGAGAATTGGAATAAAAGTGACAAGTTTATATTATCCTTAACTTTCAGGAAATCAGTTTGCAAGGAAATACCTGAAAATACTATTTCCTAGGACTTCAACTCTTATTTAACAGTTTAAAAGTAGATTCTAGATGAACTGGTGACCTACTCTCCAATTTTCAAAGTAGCTACAGCAGTACATGGACTTTTGTTCCTGTCTCCATGCTCCCTTCCAAGTTTTATTATAGTAGGACACACAGACAACAGCCTAGATTCAAAAAGACTAGGCTGCAAATCTTAATTAATAAACAAACCACTCATTTGAAGCCTCTTTCTTTGAGGAAGGGATTTTCTGTTTGTTTTGGAGAGGTTCAGAGTTGTGGGTTTATTTTTTTTTCCCCTCTTAAATGTAACAGTGCAAATCTGACAGGATTAACTGGGCAAATTATTCAGATTAGTTGTCACCCAGATTAGTTACTCAAGTCAATTCACAACTCAGCAGCATAAACATTTGTAAGAGCATGAAGGTGGTGCCCCAAGGAAGCAGGTGGAGCTACTTCTTTAACTGATAGTGAAACTATTTGTGGAAGTTTGGTAGCCATTTGTTTCTAAATGGATCCACATAACTACCTCATTTTAAAATTTCTGAGATCACTCTCAGGCTTGGTCTCCCATACTGTGAAACTTCCATCTTCTTCAAATTTCTAAACATTTATTTTTCTCCTCTTAAAAGCTGCTTGGTATCTTTCATAGAAACATAGAATAGTTTGGGTTGGAAGGGACCTTAAAGATCATCGAGTTCTAACCTCCCTGCCATAGGCAGGCACACCTCCCACTAGACCAGGCTGCCTTGTCCCCCAAAAATGTTTCTGTTTTATCAGTTAATTTACAAATCATTGAAAGAGAAATATACTTGTGGTAAATAAAATCTTGGTTGTGACTATCCTTAATGACTGATGCCCTTAAATAAATACAAAAGTAGAAACACTAGTTCCTGAAAAATACAAAATGCAAAAAACCTTACATCAATTGTATCAGTTAACTTACAAACCACTGGAAGAGAAATATATTTGTGGTAAATACATAAAATCTTGGTTGTGACTATCCTTAATGACTGATGCCCTTAAATAAATACAAAAGTAGAAACTCTACTTTCTAAAAAACATAATATGCAAAAAAACCTTACTCAATTACCAAGACAGCAGAAAGGCCAGGATGGCTCTATTAATAATAATTTTGGGGCACACAACCCATTGAAAATTCATGTCTATCTGTCCTTGCTTTTTAAAAATAAAAGGATCATGTTCTTCGTTTTGGATTCCCTCCTTCAGGGCACTACAGACCACCTGAAAGTAACTAATTACTGCTTTATTTATCTCCACATTGCAGAGCAGAGCTGCCTTACCCAAGGATCACTCACATTTAGTAAGTTCAGGTCAGCAAAACCTCATCTCTTTCTGCTTCTAGAAGTCATTCAGAAATAAATACCGCATCCTATGGCATTTCAAGGTTACACTAATCCTCTGACTACTCACGGATCTTAAAGGGACAAAGCTTATCTGAGAAGACAGAAACACATTCTGCCAAGTCTTTGTCTACATCTGATAGAGATCTTCACACAAGAACCCACATCCTCAGGAACTTTGGCCACAACCTGACAATTAAGTACCTCCTATCTTCAGAATTGTGGGACTATTTCACAGCCTTTTTGAGACAAAGCTATTGCAAGGAAAGATTCACAGGCATTGTAACACTTAAACCAGGAATAAAAATTTTCCTCCAAAAGATATTAGCTTTGCAAGGTGTGGTGCTATCTTCCTATATCTGTGCAAGAGAAATTAGCCTTATTTACCATATCATTTAGCAGAAAACATCCATTCCTGTCTTTCTTGAGACAGTTAAGTTACAATTCCATCAGAATTTGTTTCCATACCAGTAACAAAAATATCAGATTATATTATTGTGAGTAAAGGAAATTTTTAAATTAAAGAATATTTTTCATTTCATTTGTCTTATGTTTATTCCAGCATGATCACTTTCCCCTTTCTGTGCAAATTTGTCTTTGGAATAAGCAACATATTAAAAAAAAAATAAAATTGGGAAACAAAAATAGGGCAAGAAATTCAGGGCTGAGTGAACACCCCAAGTTACTTGGGAAACCAAAGTAAAACACAAAAACTATTTCAAGTTCATCATGGATAAAGAAGTTTAAAATAGTTTTCCCATAGTTAGTAACTTGATGTTTCCCAAAATTACCTTAATTTTTGGTAATAAATAATTCCAATAAGTAAATTTTTTCTTGCCTTTCCACTAGACCTGAGCAGAACAGCTACAATAGTCACCTGAATCAGTTGCTTCTTTAAGGAATTAAATTTTATACACTTCAAGGCAAAATACCTGGTGCATCAAGATCACCAGGGTCAAAAGAGGTGTGGATGCACTTGGATAACTGTTGTAGGGGAGAAGAAAATCTACATTTATCTCTTATATATCACATATATATATAAATATATATATAATACATTAAAATATATATAATATTTATATATATATCTATAAATATAACAAGTAGAGCACAGACATGAGCTAATCAGGAGGACAGCCACACCAGTGTGGCACTACCTTACAGCAAGAACATGCCATCTAACCAAAGCACCAGTTAAATTTGGGAAAACAAAGTTTTTATATAAACAAAAACCAGTCTGTCAGCTGTGCTGTACATCATTTAGGTAAGAGCATGACCCTAATATTCCAGGCCATTCCAAGGAAAGCTGTGTCTCTGATAGAATTGAGCTTCTTGCCATTCTTACATCCCTTCACAGCAAATCTGGATACAATTAGCCATACCTCGCTCTCCAAGGGAGGTCAAACACACACAAAAACTGATTTTGGGATGCATCCATTCAGAGACCAGCATTTCCAGAAAGTGAACACAGGAGTAGGACTACATAATAGGAGCTGCATGATTTTGAATGAAAAAACATCTTGCTTGTACTTACTAGCCCTTGCTTTACAGAAAGAATAGTAGTACTGAATCTCACAATAGTATTTCTTAGTCTGTCACATTGTGTCTAATCAAGTCATTAAGTCAAAAACAGCAGAATAATTGGCAATTTAAGCTGAAAATGACCCTCTCAGAGTGAATGATGGCTCCCAAGATCACATGTGGAGCAGCACGTGGAACACGTAGCACCTGAGCCCCACACAACCCTTCTGTTCCTCATTTTGCAACCACAGGTCATGTTTGGAAACTGTGGGGAAGAACTTCCACACTAGAGACAAGGCAGGACCATGCCAGACAGAGCACGGCACGACTCTGACACTGTCTGGTTTACAGTTAGACACAAACTTAGATGCCAATGATATTTTACTTCCATGACTATCTGCATGTTATCAAACACAGAGGAAAAAAAGAATCATCATAGAATAGTTTGGGTTGGAAGAGACCTTTAAAATCATCAAGTTCCAACCCCCCTGCCATAGGCAGGGACACCTCCCACTACATCAGGCTGCTCAGTGCCTTGTCCAGCCTGGCCTTAAACACCTCCAGGGATTGAGGGGGCATCCACAGCCTCTCTGGGCAACCTCTTCCAGTATTTTACCAACTTCACCATAAAGAATTTCTTTCTCATATCTAGCCTAACCCTGCCCTCTTCCAATTTACATCCACTATTTCTATTCTCTCATTGGGAGTGTCAGTTGACGACAAACTCAACATGAGCCAGCAGTGTGCACTCGCAGCCAAGAAGGCCAACCAGATCCCGGTTGCATCAAGAGGAGCGTGACCAGCAGGTCAAGAGAGGGGATTTTGCCCCTCTACTGGG
>VZTY01008607.1:1442-12353 GCA_013400935.1 Turnix velox | reverse complement strand
TGGAGCAACTGCCCTATGAGGACAGGCTGAAGGAGTTGGGGTTGTTCAGCCTGGAGAAGAGAAGGCTCAGGGGGGACCTTACAGTAACTTGTCAGCACCCGAGGAGGTCCTACAGAAAGGCAGGAGAAGGACTTTTCAATATTATATCAGATGGGAGGACCAGAACAACGGATGTAAATTGGAAGGGGGTAGATTTAGTCTCGACATAAAAAATTCTTTACAGTGAGGGTGGTGAAACACTGGAAGAGGTTTCCCAGAGAGGTTGTGGATGCCCCCTCAATCCCTGGAGGTGTTTAAGGCCAGGCTGGACAAGGCACTGAGCAGCCTGATGTAGTGGGAGGTGTCCCTGCCTATGGCAGGGGGGTTGGAACACCATGATCTTTAAGGTCCCTTCCAACTCAAACTATTCTATGATTCTATGTACTTCTAGCATCACTGTCTCTCCAGTATTTCTTTTACATGTTTATTTCTTCCCTCCTCTGCTTCTTTTCCATTTTAGAGGACGACTCACCCAAGAGTGATATAATTTCATACATCAGAAAATAAATCAAGAGGTGATGACAGCCAAAACAATACCAATTCCACAACTCAGAAAATTACTTGGTGTATAAAACCAAGAAAAATTCCCACGTGCCACAAGAGGAGACTGATCACATGACAACCCCTTCTTGTATTTACACTTTGGAAATGAAGCTTGAATTTAAAATTTAGAAGTTTTACCTTGGAATAAAATGTGTATAAGGTGGTTCTTCAGTCCTGAGTTCTGCATATTTCAAAATGTGTGAACATTTTACAGGATGTCTACTATGCCACTCAGCATCCATTGATGCAACATGCAGAAAAAACAACTTCACAGTACATTGCTTAGTTTAGATTTAATTAAAAAATAATGGATTTCAAGTTGCTGAAATGCCATCAATTTCCACTTAAGCCTGAAATACATACCATGGATCTTCCCTCATAAGTTTACTCAGTGGGATTTCAAAAATGAATACTGTATTAGATAAGAAACTTTCAAAATACACCAATCTCTATAGAAAATTTTAAATAGACTCTACAGTTAGGCTACATGTTGTCTCTGCCTTTCCAATTCAGCACAGTAAATGCTGCAATAGAATAATATAAAATAAATCTAAGAATTATTTTAATAATGGACACTGTCATACTTTAAAGAATTGGTTTTAAAGTTACATTTTCCATTGCTAAATTTTGGCAAAAATGTTTTAACAGGTTGAGAGGGGGTTGGGATTTCTGGCTCAGGAGAAAAGCTGCAGGACACACGTGGGAAAGAATACTGGTATTTCCTCTGAAAAAAAATGAGGAGCAATGAAATAGTTGATTTTGACACTTAAATTGCCTTTCTTCAGAGGCTGCCAACCATTAAAATAGATTAAGTGATTCACATCTCACAGTGCTACTATTTCAGGCTTTTACATATATGAAATATTCTTCAGCATAATGTCCATATTTAGAGGTTCTCTTCATAATCCTTACAGTTAGAAATTTTTTTTTTCCAAAACCGAGAACTATTGAAAGGATTTATCAACACAGTACTTTCAGGAGATGCTGCTTGAATTAGTAGGTTTATTAGTACAAGCTTTGTGCACACACAAAACAATTTCTGCTAATTTATTTGCTGCCACACTGAGGTTTTCTCAACAGAATTTTGACAGCCAGTTCTACTGCTCCCTACTCTTCCATTTCACCAGTTGACAAAGACTTTCAATTCTGGGGAGATGAGCAGTGGGAAAATCCACAGGGATTGGGATTAGTATTGAACTGTGAACTTGACAGCAAGTAAAAAACACACAGCTCTAGAAAACTACACAAATTAGTTATAGGATACTATTTTTATCTTGGAAATGTAATTATTTTTATCTTTCTCAGATCTATAGTTTAGTTCAGGTGTTTAAAATATCAGTATGGATGCAAGTTTAACAAAATTACTAACCACTTGGTAACCACAGAGCAAAAATTAAACATAGACTAATGTTTAAATGAATAGCAGTAGCTGCCATGCAATCAAAAGCTGTCAGTGCCTCCTTGCCAAAGATTTAATTAGAGTGGTTGCTTTCAGCTACTTTTTATTTGAGAGAAGAAAATTAAAATGGGGGGGAGGAAACAGGGGATTTCACAATTCGGGCTTATACAACCTGAAGAGGTCATTAAATTGAATAGGCTGAGAATTAAAATGTATTTCTTAAAGCCCAAGTGGACTGGACTGACTTCAACTGTTGGAGGAAGAGGTCATGAAATGTTCACTAATGGCAACAGACAGCATGTGCACACAGCTGATATTACAAAGATTTCCATGATTCACTAAATTAATAGCTCCAACACAGCATTATTTCCTGCTCTTCTGCATTTTCTCTACTTATCCGAAGGCAAGAGACTTAATGGTTATTCCATCACAGAAGTTGAAAAGTTCTACTGAAAAAGTCATCAGAAATCAAACTTGGCTATAGAATTGTGTGAGAAGGAGCAATAACAACAAGCAACCTCAGAACACCTTATAGCTACTTAATTCAGTTTATTCCAAATTATTTTAGCTGCACACACTAGAAGCCTAACACAGAATACATTCCCCTGCATACCAGATGCTGCTAAAAGTCCTCTAAAAATAAAAACTTGTGCCCTATGCATGTAACAAACAAAAGTCTGTCTCCTTAATCCAACACTGACTGTAATCAAAACTAAACTGAAAACGCAGACCAGAGCAAACCAGTTTCAGAAACCACAGGGAAAACCAGTTTAAAACTAGTTTCTGTATGAAACAGGACGTTTTCACAGCATAGGTAAGCCAAATCTTTACCAACCCCTCAACCAAAATTTGTGCTGTTATAGCTTTTACAATATAACCTCTTCAAAGATACAGACTATACCAACTTTACTGATACAATACTTTTATTATGAATGAAAGAAAAATAAAATGCAGGTAAACCAACCTGTACAGCAATAAATACAAGGAGACCAAGTTTTCTAAGTTCACAGCTCATTCAATAAAAAGTTACAAGAAGCACCCAAAGGTATTTCTCTGTATCTATACCATACTGGGGTAAATCCATGTTGTTGAGAGAACAATGTTTAATATTTAATCAACAACTAACCTACAGACTTCGGACAGGCACCCATAACAACACTGACAGTCATTGACAGAGAACAATGACACATAACAGCCTTCAAAAAGCAATCAAGATACTAGTTAAACTTTAAAAACATTCAGAAGAAAGTTTTTTTCCCCTCTGATTTTTTATTTATTTGATAGTGGAAACAGGGAATAGTAAATGTTTCAGGATTATTAAAAAAATAAAAATATAAGGTTTTTTTTCTTTTTATTGTGGCTCAAACCTTCTTTCATGTCTGTACGTGACCTCCTCTTCATTTCCTTCTGAAGGAAAGCATAAAAAAAAAAATTCTTGTGTTTGGATGAGTCACCCAAATTCTATCCTGCTTTATGCAGGATCCTGTTATTCTCTACTTTAAATACAGACTAATAAAATCAGTACTTGTGATTTAAAACAGTCCAGAAGCAATAAAGCAACCACTCAGTTATCTGAAGCTTTAAGGTTCAGAATTAAACACTTTGACATAAAGCTTCCTCCTGATGATGTTTTTTATATCACATAAGGTTCATTCTAAACACTAAATTCTTCTCCAGGAGAGTTGTGGGGCATTTCTAATAAAAAAACTTTATCATCTCCATTTTATATTCTTAGAAAGTAAGAAAAATCTGTCTGATGACATGCAGTGCCAGCATTAAATTCAAGTTCATAGTCTTCTACATATTATCCCTCCTATTTATTCCTCTGCTGCTCTATCTGAGTAACACTCCAACAAACTAAAATGAATAATGATATAACTATGGCACTAAAGTACTAGTGTTGCACACTAACACCACAACCTAGTAGTCATCATCTAGGAACACAGCAAACTAAATACATGACTAGTGACTGCTTGTAAAAGATTTTACTTAGGTACATCATTTCTGCACAAAATAAAATTAATGGAAGGTAGGTGCAATGAGAAACCATTTCTATGTGGCACCCAGATTGTTTTTTCTTCTCATGTCTGCCACCTTCCAGACCCTACAACTGAAGCTGAGACTGAACAGGAGGGATGTTCCACAAAGAGGAAGAAGTGTGCACCCATCCCCTCATGTGAAACAAAACAACTAAACTCCATGACACTTAACAGAAGAAAAAACAGGCGCCTCTCTCAGTAGCTGTAACCACAGCAGATGATCACAGAAAGAAAAAGAAAAAAAAAAGCAAAGTCCACACCACACAAGCAGCTGTTACTGATTGAAATTATCCAACCTAGTGAAATTTGGAAAAAATTAACAGAACCTTCCAAACAGAAGGCTTCTGCCACAGTAGGGGTGGTCAAATCATTCATTTAATCATCCATTCCAAAATAAGGATGCAAGTCATGTTTCACCTGCACTAAAGAAGCTTAAATGTGGCTGTGAAGATGCACTGCTGCTGGCAACATGGAGAGTGTTTGACATTTCACTCCTGGAGCAGCAAAAGCTTCACACACAGTAGGTATGGGCTTTGGAACCCAGCACTACATTCAACATTCTGTTTACATAGTGAAAAACTCATTAAAATTAGTTTATTACTTGCAAAGGCTGCCAATATAAACACGGTATTCTTGTTCTGAACCAATGGGACGTACCAAGAGAAAAGTATTTTAAATAAATTGGTTACCAGAAACATTTGTTGCTTTTCAGTTTAGAACAACATCAGACACAATATAGAATCCTCTCCCTGCTAAAACTCTTCCATCCCTATGAGTTATAAAAACATGTGCTTAAATATGTATTTTTGAATATTTTTTCACTATGCAAAACTCTACTACCAAGTTTTAATCACTTTCATCCTCAAAATCCAAGGTCAGCTGCTCTGTGAAAGCAATTCAATTCCAGTCATATTTTGGTAGATCAAACACTGGCAAGAAATCATCAAGTGATAGCTGCAGAGATTAGTTACTGTGGCAGCTTTTGTTATGGATTGCATTGCTAGACTGCCAAATGCTTTGGCACTGCTCTGCCATTAGATGGAAACTAAAAAACATACTTGAATAAAACAGGTTTTAATCTGTATTTGCACACATTACCCCCCAGCTGACACTGAAGCTCCAAGTATTTGGATTTTTTATTCCATCATGTTTAAAGCAGAGAGAAACATGATTATTTCACGGCATGGCTGCTTTTCACCTCTTCAACTTAAGTTGTTACAAAGGCTTGCTCAACTATAGGATAGTCATGACCCTCCCTGCAATCTGATCAATAGAGGTAAAATAAGAGTCAATATTCCTCTTGCAAACACACACAAAATCCACACACATCTCACACATGGCAAGAAAGTATTGAAGATGAGCAAACTGGTTTTTTTTTTCCTTTCTTAAAATAAAAATGAAATGTTTTAATTCTAGTGTGGACTAAAACAGAATATAAGAGCACATAAAACTGTCAAAAAAATAGAACTGCTATATATAGATCCATCACACAGGAATAATGAACGAAAGATAATTTTGTTTCCTTAAAGATCAACTTTTTTTTTCAACCCTGCAGTAGATATTCTGAAATTATAGATCAAAAATAGGAAATGTATAGCAACAGTCAGAAGCTTAAAGAGAAATAACAGCAGGAGAACTGTAACAAACAAGATAAAATAATTCTCCAAGAATAGAGAATTGTTTAGCCTTTTGACTGGTTACTGGGCAATGCATTTCAGATCCCACTAACTGCAACATTTTCATCTCTTCCCTGTGCGTTCAAATAAACACAACAGATTGTTCTTAAAGATTCAGAATTACCCAGCAATAAATTTAGCATAACAAGACAACTTCCATACTAAATATGCAACTTTCATACTCAACATGAAACGACTGGAAAGCTCACAAGGCCAAATCCTGACCTCAAGCCCCATATTAGCAGAGCTCAGACTAGTGATCTGCTAAATTAACACTTGGTATAAAGTTGCTCTTTATCCCATTGATGAGATTGCTATGGACAGATGCACCCATTCAAAGGACCAGAGTCACAGCTGTATCTGCAATTCACGTCTCATTAAGAGTAAAATTCCAGGGTCCTGATGGCACTGAGCAGCTTAAATGAACAATCTATTCATGTTCAAATTAAAATATACATAGTTTACCTGCCAGATTTAATGAAATAATAAACAGTCAACTAGTTTTGGGTTGGTGGTTTTTTTCTTAATTTTAAGGCACATATATTCCAGACATTTAAGCACACTCTTCCTAATCATTTATTAGCCCATCATTCCCAGTGTGCTCACAGTTTCACTGCTGAGCTGCCTAATTAACAGTTTTAAGAACTCCTTCTTTCAAAAGCTGACAGAACCACAGCAGGACAGGTGGAAAATCACACTTTCCATCTCTGGTGTTATGTCAAAGTTTAAACCAAATGCTGAAATCCTTGCAATGAACAAGACCAAAGGCACCAGGTTCCTTTCTCTGTCCCAAATGCATCAGGCTGAGGCTCCAGCAAAGGGAACAGGCACACAAGAACAGGGAGGAGGAGGATGAGATTTATCAGAGCTCTTTGTCATCACCATAAAACTCCAAGAGTTGGGTTCAATGTGTGCTGAAGTGATACAATTACACATGGAGATCTGCATTAGTTTTACACAGCCCACACTGAGCTATCTGCTCTAGTTTTAGAACACATTGTGCTCAGCTGACACCAACACATCCTTAAATAATGTGCATTTAATACTACATGAAATAACTCAGTTAAAAGCATATAAGCAAAAGAACTACACAAATATATCTGAGAACCACTAAGCTCTTCTTAAAAGTAGCTGCCAACTAGGAACTATTCAGTAGGAATGTATTTATAGAAGGGTTTCTTATGGATCACCCAAGGTCAAATACCATTTAGCATTATCATCAGTGTGTACACGCAGTACACATAAAAATGTCACTTTGTTAAATTAGCAGATGACACTATCAGGCAGAACAGCAAATAACAAGAAAACAGTAGTTTTATGAAGTCATTTGCATGATCTAAAAGGAATAGGCAAAAAGGGTTTTCACATTGACATTGTATGACCAAAAAGAGTAAGAGAGATGTGACAAATAAAAAAGTTATCTTAGCATAAGCAACCTAACATGGGCTTTCAGCTTGGTAGTACAATAAGAAACACAGCACTCAGTGGAAGTCCAAAGAAGGCTGTTAAAACTACTTGTCTTTGTTGAAATCCATCATAGACAGTGTTTGCAGCTATAGCTGTCCCATTTTCATCTCTTTTTTCTGACCAAAGCCAGAAGAAACCCAAAAAATGCAGCCCACACATTTGACCCATGCTAATGAATAGAAAGCCCTGTATTCTCATCTATCAGAAGATAACCATGGCACATATTTCAATTTGCATTTTTAAAACATTTTGCCTACATAACTAACTACCAGGACCAAACCACATGGTAATTTCTCCTTTTTCTCCATCAGCACCTCTGAATGGAAGCTGCGTGTCTTTTTTAGAGATGCATTTTAATCAAACACAAGTGATTATGCTCAACACAGGAACACAACACAGCAAAAAATCATATTAGAAAATTAAACAGCATCTCTTGAGCCCTAAAGGGACGTGGGAAGACAGCAATCAATCAATGTACAGCCTCCCACTAAAGAAACTGGTGGATGTGGTCAGCCATCCTGTGGCCAGGAAGGTCCACAAAGAAAGTCTCTTCATTTAGAGCCACTGAATAAATTATCTCCTGAAAGGCAGAGGAACCGGTATCTAGAGAAAGACAGCTTATTACCTCAGTTTCTCATCTCTTTCAAATTTGCACCACGTGTTCTGGATTAACAGTTTTGGGGGTTTTGGGGTTTTTTTTTTGCTTTTTACAGCTTCCCAGAAATACAGCATACACACACAAGATGCAGCAGAGCAGCTGTTTATGACTTTTTACAGTGTAAGGAAATGAATTCCACTTTGAATTCCATTCCACATTTTTAGTTTTTAGTTATGTTATTTTTGGAGGCAGAAATAGTGGCATTCCAGCTAAGTCTTTTCAAGACATTCTCCCTGACTCTTGGTTTCTTTTTTGCTGTATTTCTGCTTTTAACTGAAAACATATTTAACACTCATGATAATTTTCACTGAAAGTGAACTGTTTAGTAAATAAGTGAATTTTGAAGTTTGAATATGTTTTCATACTCCAGCTGCCTAACTGACTTTAATTTTGTGTTGGCTGACAGCATAAAGCAACAATACCATAGCCCCAAAAAAAAAAGGGGGGGGCTGTAACAAGAAATACATTGCAGATTTGCTAAATAAGGATGAATAAACTGGAAGTAGATCATTGTTTCATGCATAGATACATAGAATACACAAGCTAGGAAATCTGATTATTTTACTAAGTTTTAAAACAATAATTACTGAGAGCAAAGTGATGACTTTTACCATAAGAAATAAATGCATTTGTAATCCAGATAATATTCTCAATTTATCCAGTGTATTAGATGAAGTGGTCTACATTGTAAGCACATAAAACAAGGAGAAAGAAATAAATCAAGTGCTAAGCAGCCCTGTCTCAAATTTGCAATTAGAAACACCAACAGTTTACAGTGTATCTAACTCATGTTCAAGGCAAGAGAATAAAATAAAACACACAGTTAAGCACAAAAGCAGAGAGTGTGAAAGAAGTCTGCTGGGGTTAAGTATTAACCTGATGCGTTTTTCAGAACAACTGTACTATTTTTAACTGCTCTTTTTTGGCCAGGGGTCAAAGTTTTCCTAGCAAAATACCAAAGTGAGAATGCTGGAAGTGAAGCCCAGAGGCAGCTCTCTTTGCTTTGGCCCAGCCAAAAATCTTAGTTGAATCCACCTAGACATGTAGCACAGTTTCCCACTCCCCTTCATTGACTGCCATGGCTGTCATTCTGCCTCTCAAGATCCACACGAGGAGTAACACAGCATGAAAGCCTCGAGGAGGACATTTTTCAGATGTCACAGGAAATTCCTATATTCTCCACACAGCACAGCCATACATAGTATTCAGTCAGTTCCTGAATTTTTTGGACAAACAGAACTGAGTCATTTGAAAGCTAACTCTTAAAAAGGACTGGGATCCCCCCCTCCCAGCCTAGAATCATAGAATAGTTTGGGTTGGAAGGGACCTCAAAGAGTTCCAACCCCCCTGCCATAGGCAGGGACACCCCACTAAACCAAGCTGCTCAATCCCCCATCCATCCCAGCCCTAAATATCTTCAGGGAGGGGGAATCCACAATCTCTCTGGGCAACCTGCTCCAGTATCTCACCACTCTCACAGTAAAGAACCTATATTCTTATTATCCAGCCTAAATCTCCCCTCTTCCAATTTGCATCCATCCCTACTGATGGGAAACAAGGTCTTACTAAAGGTGGAATAAATACTCGAGGAGAAAAACAGCTGAAAAAAAAAAACCTGATGTTCCTCCCAGCTGGGATACACTGGAAATGTTGGGGCAGAGTGGAAATATAAGGTTTTAAGATCCTGATGTGAATTGAAAAAATAAAACAGTAATAATAATAACCAAGACTACCTCTCACTGCCTTTACAGGGTTTGGATGTTTTCAATGGGGAAATAGGGTTTGGACGTTTTCAGTGGGGAAATAGGGTTTGGATGTTTTAAATGGGGAAACGGGGTTTGGACGTTTTCAGTGGGGAAATAGGGTTTGGATGTTTCAAAAAGGGAAAGAGGGTTTGGATGTTTCAAAAAGGGAAAGAGGGTTTGGATGTTTCAAAAAGGGAAAGAGGGTTTGGATGTTTCAAAAAGGGAAAGAGGGTTTGGATGTTTCAAAAAGGGAAAGAGGGTTTGGATGTTTCAAAAAGGGAAAGAGGGTTTGGATGTTTCAAAAAGGGAAAGAGGGTTTGGATGTTTCAAAAAGGGAAAGAGGGTTTGGATGTTTCAAAAAGGGAAAGAGGGTTTGGATGTTTCAAAAAGGGAAAGAGGGTTTGGATGTTTCAAATGGGGAAAGTGGGTTTGGATGTTTCAAAAAGGGAAAGAGGGTTTGGATGTTTTCAGTGGGAAAACGGGGTTTGGATGTTTTCAATGGGGAAATAGAACTCCCTTCCTACTTCTTCCCCAGGGCATGGATTTCTGACTGAAGGAAATTATATTTCACACACTCACACCGAAAAACGCCGTCTGGAACAGGAGAGAGATGAATCCCTTTGCCCCAGCGGAAAATAAACGTGACCCTACAAGACCCCCCCCTTCTTCTCCTCCTCCTCCCCAGTAACATTTCTCCCTTAGGCGTGTCCTTTTCCTGAATTATTCCCACATCGCGGAGCAAACCCCAGCTTGACCAGGGGACATTTTTACCGGGGGTGAGGAGGATGGGCCGGGCAGGGCACACAAAGGAAAGTCCTTTGGGAAGGGACAAGGATTAGGAGGGCGCGCGAAAGTAAAAACGATGCCGGGGGAGAAGTAAAAGAAATAAGGTGCTTTCCTCACCAAATCGGATCTTCCCAGAGGCGTTTCTTGATTCCCCCCCCATTAAAAATACGCTGTAGCCAAAGGGAGAGCATACGCTCCCTCACAGTCCCCCCCCGGAAGCCGCGACCCCGCTCCCCGTCGCCTCCTCTCTCAGGTGCCCGGGTACCCCTCGACCGGCGGCCCCCGGCGAAAGGAGAGGCACCGCCCCTGGGAAAGGAGCCTTCGTCCTCCCCCAGGAAAGCTCCGACAGGACGCGGGAGCCTTTTTCCTTCCTTCTCCCTCCCGCTCGCCCGCGGCGAGGGCAACGCTCCCTTTGTTACCCCACCAAGAGCTTCCCCCCCCCTCCCGCGGCCCGGCCGCCCTTCTCCCTCTTCCTCACCAGCAGGCTCTCCACGTTAACCGGAGAGCGCGGGTCGCGGATCATGGACTCCAGTTTCCTCTGGCGGCCCTCGAGCATCCC